>JAAGAY010001170.1:0-44293 GCA_011801015.1 Ardeotis arabs | reverse complement strand
GCCTCCTCGGCCTCGCTGGGTTTCGTTTCTCCGCTCCTCCGAGCCGGCAGCGGGGAAACCGATGTTGGTTTGCCCCGCGCCTGCCCCACTCACAGTCCTGCGGGGGCTGAGCCAGCTCTCCCCTGGCCCTGCCCCAAAGGCTTTTTCCATCCCCTTTTCCGTTCTTCCCTATTTCCCTGAGGACAGGAGCAGGAGGGCTGCCTGCATACCGGGCCCCACTCCCGCGCAGCACTTTTCAAGCGCAACCCTCTTCATCCCTTCACCCGCGAGGACCTGCTGCATTCAGGCCTTCCTCTCCTCCTCCGCGCATCTTCATTCACGGAACCTCTGAGCACACACCCCCCCCATGCATTCACAACCGCCCTGTGGGCACACTCCCCTTCCATGTGCAAACCCCTGCCTGCAGGGCTTCCTTCATGCATGGATCTCCTGCATGCAAGACCCCCTAAATGCACAAGCCCCATGCATGCAGGACACTCCTTCCTCAGGCCAGGTTGGATGAGGTTCTGAGCAACCTGATTTGGTTGGAGATGTCCCCGCTCCTTGCAGAGGGGTTGAACTAGATGGGCTTTAAAGGCCCCTTCCAACCCTAAATATTCTATGAGTCTATCTAATACCAGCTCCTGGGGTGCCTGTGCTAGAAGAGAGGGTTCCACACTGAGGGTGGTGGAACACTGTCCCAGGTTGCCCAGAGAGGTGGTGGAAGCCCCATCCCTGGAAACATTCCAGGCCAGGTTGGACGGGGCTCTGAGCAACCTGATGTGGTTGGAGATGTCCCTGCTCCTTGCAGGAGGGTTGGACTAGATGACCTTTAAAGGTCCCTTCCAACCCAAAACATCCTATGATTCTATGTACAAACCTTCTGCATGCATAGTCCTCATGCAAGACCCAAGCACGTAGAGAACCAACTTCCCTAGCTGTTTAGCAGAACCTAAACAGAATTAGATATATAGAGATTTGGGAAGCTTGAAGGTACAAGGGCTCAGCAGCTGGGGTGGCACAGGACAGCCTGGGCTGCTTGGCAGGATGGGTCTTCAGAGAGTAGGACGGTCCACCGGAAGGTTTGTTGGAGTGGCTCAGGTTCAGTAGGTCCCTCAGAAATAGCTAAATCCTCTAGAAAATGAGCTGCAAGGAGGGCACTGGAGGAGGAACCCTGTGAAGCTGGCTGCCAAGGAAGCCTGGGAATGCAGGATACGGCTGGTCAGCCAGCAAGAAACAGGCAGGTTTGACAAACTATATGCCACAGCTGGGTTTAATTCTGCAGAATCAGCATTTCCAGGCAAATACATCTGTCAGAAGAAATTCCAGCTCCTGTCTTGTCAGAGTGCACTCAGAGTCCTCTACTTGGAAAACAAATCCATGTCTGCAAACCCCTGCTTCCCTTCTCTCTCTTATGGCTTGTTATTATTTGTCACTGCCAGTTATTCTAGCCGGAACTGACTCCAAGCAGCGTGTTTATGTGGTCTAATATCTTCCACTGGAACGGGCTGCTGGGACTGTTTCATTCTCTGGTTTAGAAATCAAATACTAAAAAAAAAAAAAGGGAAGTGTCATTTTTCCGGTAGCCTGAGCAACTGTAACTCAGATACACTCACAAGACCCCTGTCACATGTAGACCAAGTTCAGGTTGTGCCTGTAAGAGTCAATCTGGCTTTTTGTGGCCTACATGTGGGTAATCTCACAGCTTTGAGGTGCAGCATGTGAAATTTAATTTCTGGGTATCAGGAAGGCATAGCATATTTCTTCAATTCTCTGGTTGCTTTGACGTCTTGTACGCTCCCCTCAACCCCATGAGAAGTGTACAAGGGCCTACAGCTTTCTGGTTTTCTCTCACACACAAATTTCACATTATCGGTTCTACCGTTTCCTGGAGAGGGCTGCTAGGAAGGAAGAGAGAAGACCTAAGGGTCACATGGGCCATGACTCACCATGGGATCTGGAGTAATCCCAATACTTCTGAAATGGCTGGGCGGGGACAGCATTAATTACCGGATGCTGCAAATGGAAGAGCTGGACCATCTCTATGGTGGAAGATGTGCCAGGTAAGGATGTCCTTCTCAAAGCTTGCTGGTCTAACCTCCCTTACCAAGGCAACGGTGTGGAACAGAAGACTGCAAAGCTCAACACAGTGACTCCGATGACAAGGCTTTATGTTCTAGACCAACATGCAGCGAAACACAGCACTGAATGCTCCAGCCTCTTCTTGCAAGTTTGGGGGTTGTTGAAGGGCTTCCTTGAACCGTTGACTTCATACTGTGAATGCAAGGCAAAAAAAATGTCTCTTCACAAGAAGAGGGAGGCAAGAAAGGCAGCAGGAGTAAAGTCCACCAGGAATGTGGTCTCTGCTGGGGAAAGGTGGACACAGGTACAAAAACATGCTTCAGGGAAAAGCAGATAAGAAAGCAGCTGGATTATAAAGCAAACTCGTGCTAGAGTAAATACTCCAAGGTTTGCTTGCATGATGGGGAGGAATGGCTAGTTTTAAAAACAGGAGATGAAGAGTATGGCAACATGGACAGTGGGTTAGGGTGCACCCTCAGCAAGTTCACTGACGACATGAAGCTATGTGGTGCCGTCGACACGCTGGAGGGAAGGGATGCCACCCAGAGAGACCTTGACAGGCTGGAGGGGTGGTGGGCCAGTACAAATCTCATGAAGTTCAACCAGGCCAAGTGCAAGGTCCTGCACCTGGGTCAGGGCAATCCCAGGCACAAATCCAGGCTGCACGGAGAACGGATGGAGAGCAGCTCTGAGGAGAAGGACTTGGGAGTGCCGGTAGACTAAAAGCTCAACATGAGCCGGCAATGTGCGGTTGCAGCCCAGAAAGCCAACGGCATCCTGGGCTGCATCAAGAGGAGCGTGGCCAGCAGGTCGAGGGAGGGGATTCTGCCCCTCTGCTCTGCCCTGGTGAGACCCCACCTGGAGTACTGTGTCCAGTTCTGGAGCCCCCAACATCAGAAGGACGTGGAGCTGTTGGAGAGGGTCCAGAGGAGGCCACGCAGATGACCAGAGGGCTGGAGCACCTCTGCTATGAGGCCAGGCTGAGAGAGTTGGGGCTGTTCAGCCTGGAGAAGAGGAGGCTTTGGGGAGAGCTCCAGTGCCTAAAGGGGGCCTACAGGAAAGATGAGGAGAAACTCTTCAGCAGATCCTGTTGTAATAGGATGAGGGGTAATCATTTTAAAATAGAGGGAGGTAGATTCAGACTGGACATAAGGAAAAAAATTTTTACACTGAGGGGGAGGAAGAACACTGGCCCAGGCTGCCCAGAGAGGTGGTGGATGCCCCATCCCTGGAAACGTTCAAGGTCAGGTTGGATGAGGCTGTGAGTAACCTGATCTGGTGGAAGATGTGCCTGCTTCTTGCAGAGGCATTGGACTAGATGACCTTTAAAGGTCCCTTCCAACCCTAACAATTCTATTATTCTATGATTCTATGAGTTTGGTGGCTCCCTTCATGGGTCAAGAGAGCAGGACAGCAGAGATGGGTGCAGCAATTAAAACTGGAATTACTAGGTCTGCAAGGCGTCTGTGCTGAACTGGCACTTTAGGAGTTTGAGCTCGAAATGTGGGCCCTCTAAAAGCTTGTTCAGCTTCTGTGGAGCCAGGTGGCATGCAAAGAGTTTACTTCACTGCTATGTTTCTGTTTCAGGGCTTGGATGAGGCTTCCTGAGCCTGGCCAGGACTCTGTGAGGCACCTAAACCCCAGCTGAATTTGCAAATGAGGTGTTTCCCCAGTTAGAGGAGCAGAGTTGGTTTGTGGAACAAACCCGCTAAAACCACCTTGCCTAGATGCCACAGGAATGGGACAAAGTCCTTTCTTTTCAATAGTTACATCATCCTCTGGAGATGAGAATTGTTCAGACTTCTCTTCTGCCAGAGAGGATAGGGACTGCTCTGTGAAAGAGTCCTGTCCCTCCAGCTCCAGGGCCTGGTCCAGTATTAGATGTTAATCAGCAATTAGATAACATGCAACGTCAACATGGCTGAGCAGAGGACTGTGAGGACTTGATCTGTTCTCTAGCCTGAAGGAGCAGGAGCCCTGGATGTTTCTCCTCCTAAAGTCCCTTCTGGTTGCTCTGGATCAGAGTTGTCCAGAAGATCTTCAGGAACATTCTTGGATCATCCAAGGATGCTCCAGACACCAGTTTTCCATGGGCAAACCAAGACATAGGTGCTTCTTTGAGCAGTGCCAAATAGCTCACTGTTCTCCATCATCCTGGTAGGCCACTCTCTGCTGCAGCCTGTGAGGACAGACCTGAGATAGCTCTCAGTTAGCTACTGAGGTTCCTGAAAATGTGGGTGCATAACTGGGTGCATCTTTGGGCTGCATGATTTACAGGAAGAGGGCCCTGATCTGCCCACTAAAACCACAACCTGCAGTCACAGTCAGGCTGTCAGATTTATGAACTTTCATTTCTCGTTGATGTCAACGTTTCCGTTCTCCTTCTCTTCCGGAGCTGTTAAGGTGAAGGTCATTTGCTGGCTGGCACATGCTAAGTACTGGAGAAATAAATATTCTCACACTTTCTCTTTCCAGAGTCTGCATGAATCACCTTCTAGGCTTCTGACAGGAAAACAATTCTGAGGCTTTAAGCAACGGTCGTTAGTCAGGGAAACAGTTAAACTCTGATTGCTGCTGTGACCTCTCCAGGCTACTGGAAGTGTGCTGGAAGATATGTCCGTGTCTGGAGCGACCAGGCTCCCTCTGAAGAAAGGTTGCTTTAGGGTGCTCCAGAAATTGGCTCATGTTGTCATGCCCTGAGTGCATAGGCCTTAATTGCCCTGACCAGTCTTACCAGGGACCTCTCTTCAGACTATCCCCTTGGGTCCAGGAGCCCCATTTAGGCTCAAGCCTGAGCCTTTTGTCCTTGTCAGGACTATGCTGTAAGTGTGCTTATCTCCAGCCATCTCCTGGATGGACCTTGGACTCCTGCTGTAGGTAGTTTGTTTCCAGCTCTGTTTCTGGCCTCATGATGGCCACTGGCCTCAGGTTGTGAACTTGTCTCCAAGCCTGTCTGCCGGATGGCCCTTGACCTATGTAGTAGGTATACCTGTCTCCAGTCCCATCTCCATCTCTTAGGTGAACTTTGGACCCATGTTGTAGCCTTTTCTCTAGTCCTGGCCTCTTTTGGACCGTTTATGATGTTCTGCAGCAGCTTGCAAAGATTCCTGTGCCTGGGGGCATCTCCTCTCCCACCTCATCACCTTATTGTTTTGGGGAGGGAAGAGACTTTTAAGGTCCTTCACCATCGTTTCCACCAAAAATGTGCCTCTCTGTAAACAAGGAATTCACCAGACTCCAGAGAGGCTGCACAAACCGTGCTGAAGCTGTAGGGAAGGTGCTGGGCTTGTGGAGATTTGTAGAATAAATGTTAAGTTTGGTATGAAAGACATTGGAGCAGGAACGTGCAAGTGTGTGAAAGCTCTTAGAAGAAACAGCAGAGCAAGGGTTAAAAGGAAAGGCATGTGTTAACTACACTAGAGCACCCTGTGTCTGACTTCATTCAGAGGAAGAAAAGGAACAAACTGACCTTAGATAAGAGTCTTCAGAGGATAAAGAACAGGGTGGGAGTCATAAAACGCCCACCTAAAGAAAACAGAAGAACCAGGAGATTCCGGAATTTCACCGAAGAGGGGCAAAATGAAAGCAAAGGGAGCCAAAACAGGATCCTCTCTCTAAAGGCTGTAAAACGCAAGTCCAAAATGAGTTTGTTGTGCTCTGCCAAGAACCCGAGAGGCACGACGAGCACTGCATAGCTGTCATCTTTTGGCTACCTGTGGCACAGAAGTGACACTGGCCAGATCATCTGAGCGCACACGTGTTGGTGCTTGTGAGACAGTGATCAAATTAAATCTGTAAGGATAAGTGTGAGAGGGCAAAATCAACTTTGTTAGAGATTTTGTATCACGAAATTGCTTTCTTCTCCCAGAAGATCTTGCAGTAAGTTTTATGACACTAATTTCCTGTAGACTGCAGAAGGGAGTTTCTTGTTCCCAGGAGCAGTGTCTGCACGTTATCTAATTGCTGATTAAGATCTAACGCAGGAGCAGGCCCTGGAGCTGGAGGCAGGTCCCAGGTGAGCTGTTGTGAGCACTGGGCACAGAGCCAGCACCTGTTTCCCGGGCCTTGTGGACCGAGGAAGATTGAACCCTTGTCACCCCCATGTGTGATGACAATGCTTTGTGGATTTTCCTAGGTGAGAAATAATCTGAAAGAGGACAAAATCATATGTTATTCATATTATGCAGAGCTGTCTCTTCACCCACTGCCTCTGCACTACTGTTGCTTTTAGTGTTGACTGACATCCTGGGAACCCTGGAGGTATTCTAGAGGCTGAACATCCTTTGGAGTAAAGTTCCTACATGATGTCAGTGGAAGAGTATCTTTGGGTCTCCTTTGCTGCTAGACATTGCTAAATATTTGGCTTTGAGCAACCTGATCTAATGGAAAATGACCCTGCCCATGACAGTGGGGTTGGAACTAGATGATCTTTAAGGTCCCTTCCAGCCCAAACCATTCTTTGATTCTATGATAAAGCAAAGTCAAGCCTGAACACCACAATTCTGCCCTAGTGGAGGGAACCAGCTCCTGCAACGAGGACATGGGAATGACAGAAAGGAGACAGAGAGAATCAGGAGAGACAACTGAGTTCATTCTCCAGCCCCAGTGGAGACACCAACATGCTAAGGACGGTATTTTTCTATTGTGCTTTGATGCATCTTGGTAATGATGCTCAAGCTGCTGATGCTGGAGGCAGTTCTCTAGTTCTCCACTGTACATTAGTGCTAGGAAACCTTTCTGATCCTATCTAAAAGCTCCTTTGCTGCTGTGTGAACCCTAAAGCCAAAAGCGGGGAGAATGGAGCAGCCTGGGCCTTCCCTTTGGAGAAGAGGCTGGAAGGATGTCATCCCATCACACACCAGTTTACAGTTCCTAGTGCAACATGTAAGACTTTTCAATGGATTGCAGAGTTCCAACAAGGCTGCCTTCTTTTTCATAATTTTTTTTTCCCTAAGTTTGACACATGTTAGACTTGTGATCTGTTGTAACACCCAGCACAACTTCTTCTTCTGCCAGATTGCTGCAAGGGAGATTTCCTCGTCCTGTATCTGTGCAGATGACGGGTCCATACTAACTGTAGAGCTTTGTGCTTGTCCTTCTTTCTGGTTTTGGCTGGGATGGAGCTAATTTTCTTCCTAGTAGCTGCTGTATTTTGGATTTAGAATGGGATTTTGTATGTGAGGAATGTTGGTAATACACTGTGAGGAATGTTGGTAATACACTGATGTTATTAGTTATTGCTAAGAGATCAAGGACATTTTTCAGCTTCCCAGGTTTTGCTCATGTGCAGGTGCAAGGAGCTGGGAGAGGTGTAGCTGGTATGGTTGACCCAAACTGGCCAAAGGAAGTATTCCATAGCACAGACGTCACGCTCAGTATGTGAGGGGGTGGCTAGTAGGCAGCTCTCTCTCTTTCTTGATTTTTCCAAAATTGCTTTGGTTCTGTTCCATGATCACTGCTCGGGACAGGCTGTATTCGTCATCAGGTCATTGGGCACTGAGAAATTGTGCATTGTTTATTTTGTATATTCTATTACCGTTATAATTTATTATTATCATTATTAATATGTTTATTATTATTATCTCTTCCTTTGCTGTGCTAGTAAACTGTTTTTATCTCAACTCACAAGTTTTTCTTTCTTTCTGATTCTTCCCCCCATCCGACCTGGGAGGGAGAGGTGAGCGAGTGGCTGCATGGTGCTTAGATGCCGACTGGGGTTAAGCCACAACACCTTCCTAAATTACATCCTCTTTCACAGACTATGGCTTAAATTTATCAGAGTCACCCAGAAATTTCCCATTTGAAAATTGTCTCGGTTTGTCACCTGCAAGCTCAATGAACTTATTCTCTAAACCATCATTCAAAGCGGTAATTAAAACATCGCATCATACAGAGCCAAGGCAAGCCACAGAGGACCCTGTGTAATAGATCATTACAGTTTGACAGCAAACTGTTGACAGTTATTTGCTCATTATTTTAGCTGTGTTTTCTTCGTTTTGCTTATGAGACTGTCATGTGACAAAAGCTTTATTAACACTGAGCTGTGTGACAGGTACCACTTCTCCTCTAACTACAGATTTTGCCATCTTGTCACAGGTGGGAATAACACCCATCTGTCACAGAGCTCTTGCTGTTCATCCCCATCTCCTCCCCTACACTATTGCAAATTGTTTGATGATTTATTTCTGAGGGATTTTTTTCCCTCCTCTGCTCTGCCCTGGTGAGACCCCACCTGGAGTACTCTGTCCAGTTCTGGAGCCCCCAGCATAAGAAGGACATGGAGCAGCTGGAGAAGGTCCAGAGGAGAGCCATGAAGATGATCAGAGGGCTGGAGCACCTTTCCTATGAGGACAGGCTGAGAGAGTTGGGGCTGTTCAGCCTGGAGAAGAGGAGGCTCCGGGGAGACCTGAGAGCGGTCTTCCAGTACCTCAAGGGGGCTGCAGGAAAGATGGGGAGAGGCTGTTCAGTAGGGCCTGGTGTGATAGGACGAGGGGTAATGGTTTTAAAAAGAGGGAGGTAGATTTAGATTGGATATTAGGAAAAAAAATTTCACAATGAGAGTTGTAGAGCACTGGCACAGGTTTCCCAGAGAGGTGGTGGATGCCCCATCCCTGGAAACATTCAAGGCCAGGTTGGATGAGGCTCTGAGCAACCTGATCTAGTCAGGGATGTCCCTGTTCCTTGCAGGGGGGTTGTACTAGATGACCTTTGAAGATCCCTTCCAACCCTAACCATTCTATGATTCTATGATTCTATCCCTTTTTTAATGATGAATGCTGCGTTTCGTGATACCCAGTCTCCTGAAATACCCAGATTTCCCTATTGTGAAGAAACAGGAGCAGGTGAAATGGCTTTGTAGCTGCAGTGGATGCTGAAGATTTCTTTTTCCAATCCCTCTGTGCCTGGACGTCAGTTAGTTTGGCTGATATCCCTCACTGATGTGCATATTCATACTGAAAACGCCACATTTTATTTGCTTAGACCTGTGCCCTGCTTCGTTTTAATAATTCTTGCCTTTAATGTGTTAGTTGGCTAATCCGCGTTAATCTCATTAACATCTGCGGCAGCAAAATGGCTCTGTCACTCTCGTGTTAGATGTGGTGAGTGTCTCCACACCTGTCTTCCTTTTTACTCCGCACGTATTGCAGGCTGGAAGCAAAACCACATCTCCTGACTCTAAGCATGCAACTCAAAGTTGTTGTGAGATTGCAAAACAAATTCTACGCTGAAGTGGCACCTCCAAGCATCACCTGGGTGTCTTCTCCCAGGAAGCACAGCTATGCCTGGAGAGCACCATCAACCAAACATCGCACTGCAGCTTCATTTGAAAAGGCAAATGTGACTGGTGCTTCCCTTAAAGGAAGAGAAGACTTGTCTGTCTGTATTTAGACTGCTAGGCCACAGGAACTCTGATCTTCCTCCAGCCCCTGCACCTTCCTCCAGCCCAGGGAAGGCAGTGTGGAGAGGGAGCTGTGACCTTGCCACTAGCCATACCAACATGTACTCCATTTCTCACCCCCAAACAAGAAAGAAAGTTTTTAGTGTCCCCCTTCCTTCTTCATTTCTTTGAAAGACTTTCAGTGATTTCCTACTCAAAGCATCAGGTCTGACAAAGTCCATTCATAAATCATAGAACCATAGAATCATAGAATGATAGAACGGTTTGGGTTGGAAGGGACCTTTAAAGGTCATCCAGTCCAACCTTCCTGCAAGGAGATCAGATTGCTCAGAGCCCCGTCCAACCTGGCCTTCAATGGTTGCAGGGATGTGGCATCTACCACCTCTCTGGGCAACCTGGGACAGTGTTCCACCATCCTCATTGTGAAAGATTTCTGCCTTATATCTAGTCTAAAACTACCTCCTTCTATTTTAAAATCATTACCCTTTGCCCTACAGGAGAGACCCTTGTCTCTCTGGATGGCATCCCTTCCCTCCAGCGTGTCAACGGCACCACACAGCTTGGTGTCATTGGCGAACTTGCTGAGGGTGCACTCTATCCCACTGTCCATGTCACCAACAAAGATGTTAAACAGGGCTGGTCCCAACACAGGCCCCTGAGGAACGCCACTTGTCACTGATCTCTACTTGGACATTGAGCCATTGACCACAAGTCTTTGAGTGTTGGCATCCAGAAATTTCAAGAAAGGAACCCCTCTGTACATTTTATGTTGTTGGAGGCAACATCCATTTGGGTGCTATCAGCAGACAGCACTTAAACTGGTGTGGTGAAATGGAGGGGAAGAGCTAGGAAGACAGTAAGTGCCTGCAAGGGCACATGACGGATGCAGAAATCTGCCAGCAGGAGAAAATCCGTGTAAGCAGAATCAAGCAACTTTTTTTTTTTAAAAATGTCCGATTGCTGGGGATCTCCATGTCAAAGGTCACAAAAGGGAGTTCTTACTAGCGGCCGCTGGACTCATCTGGCCTTTGAGTGGACCACCTCTCCCTCCAGGCCCTACAGCAACTCCCACTCTGCTGCTCTAAAAAAAAGATCTGGATGAGGTTTGCTGTCTCTCCTTCACTCTGCCCATCCTGGATCCCTGCAGGCCATCAGCCTCGGTGGACTTGTCTCAACCCTTGACTCGTTCCTTCCCCACCAGCTGGTCTCACCCACCAGGTCATTGCCTTCTCACATCCAGTGAAACCAGTTGAGATATAAATTGCTCCTTCTGCTTCCCTTTTCCTGTGCCAACTTGCCTGGCGGTAAAGACAGTAGTGGCTTTGGCCTGGAGCCCAACTTTCTTGGGGTCTTTGGAAAGCACCCAATGTATTTCAGGGAAGAAGGGTCTTCCTTCTCTGCAGGGTATTCATAGAGCATGTGCTCATGGGGATGGAGCATGACCACCACAGCCCCTACCAGTGTTACGAGCCTCTGCCCTTAGTAGCTGGACAACTCTTCCTTCCTTTTGGTTTAAAAAGTCTTCCCCTTGTCCATCATAGCTTTCCTTCCCCTTTGTGGTTGTCTTTGGTGAGAGAAAATTAACAGTGTGTTCTGCTGGCAAGTTCACATTTGTCCCTCTTGACAGCTGTCGTCCCTGGGCACGGCTCACCCATTATGCTCAGATCAACAGGCATCGGAGTCTTCTTGAACCTGCCCAGCACCGTGGTGTCACCTCCTTCATTTGCTCTGTTTCCCTCCTGTCCATTAAACAAAATGTTTAAAATGAGGCACCAGGCTTCAGAGTTCACCGTACAAAAGGTGCGATTGGTGGGGCATCTTTGGCTGATCGTCTTCTTGGGAAACCAGTTGCTTTGTAATCCAGGCAGCATGAAACATCTCAAAAATGTGCATCCTTCCACATGTGCAACCAAAACACAGCAGACTTCCAAGGCAATGCTTCAGATAAACCAAAGATCTCACTTAGCCATCAAATACAACATCTCATCAAAAAAAACCAAAACAACTCCTTGAATTGTTTGGATGAGCTCCGATTTCCCCCAGAACACAGCTGAGCTAGTGATGCTGCCAACTCTTTCTTTTTTTTTTTTTTTTCTTTTTTTCCAGAAAAGTGAGCTTGCAGCAGGGGCTATGACCAAGAAGCTCTGGGCTGTTTGTGTTAGTGTCTGGCTGCCTGCCCTTCTTCTTCTCTGTAGACACCACCAGGCCTCCTACAGAGCTTTTCTGTCTCCCTTCAGCTGCAGCTCTTGCAGGGAGAGGAGGGAGCGGAGACCCTGGCATGCAAAACCAAACAAAGCCCAGCACAGTCAATTGTTTCTACGCCAGGAACATGGTTTTGTAGAAACCATCTCACAGCCTCTAAATGACTGGGGTTGGCAACAGCTGTGAGGTTGGTTTGGCCCTGAAAAAAAAAGAAAAAAAAAGAAAAAAAAAAAAGAGGGAAATAGATATGGGAACATCGTTTTTTCCAGATGGACCAGGTCCATGAGGAGGCAGCGTGCAGGCAATTCCCAGTGCAGTGCTCACCATGCTGCCTCCCACCTTCTCTTCTCCATCCCATCTCCCCGCTGGTACCCTGCTGCTGCCTTTCCTCTCTCAGCCACGTTTGCTCCTCTCTGCCTTTTCCCCAAGCTCAGCCAAGAGCTGGACGATAAAGGACGCTCGCTTCAAAATGTGATACCCCTACAAGAGCGAAGAGCTAGCTAGAGGAGCCGGAAATTGTGCCCCACTGAGGCTGAGGAAATGTCCAAAATACTGCCAAAAATAAGCTTTATGGCTACTTACTTGTTTGTGAACTGCTTGGCTGATGTGTGATAACCAACCTATGGTGAATAGAAGATACTGAACATCCCCTCATAGCTATTGAGCTATTACCTGTGTTTCAGGCAGAGTGGGTTGTTACTCCTTGCAGTGATTTGAAACTCAAAGAGACAAAAATATGTCTTCAAGGGTCTCTTCAGAGCTGTAACGATCTGAAGCCTGAAGATGTCAAGAGGGCTGTCTTTTATGTGTTTTCTTAGGTGACTTGAACGTCTGCGGGTACTTAGGATTCGAGTAGGCTTAGGAAATCAATGGGAGTTCAGCACCTAACTTACTCAGACTCTCTTGAAAATCCCAGGGGAAGCTGAGCCACAAAGCTCAACTCTTTGAAAGCAGTAATTATCCCAGAGCAACACACTTTTATTTCAGCCAACAATGCCGTCACGGGGAGCTTTTCCTAACCCATCACAGTCCACATGCAAAGATGTAAGTGATACTGGCAAGGACACCCAGGGACATCACTCCGTAGCCGCTCTGCTTGCTGCTGACTCCATTCACATTGCATAATGGTTTCTCACAGCAGGAAACTCTCCGATAAGTTTGGTTTTGTTGCTGGCTTGTCTCTGGACACGTTGGAGAACACATCTTAGAGATGACATATTTAGGCTGGTTGGGCTCTAATGCAGGGGGGGAAAAAGAAAGAGTAGAATATAAGAGTGATTGTTAAAATTTTTCCATGACTAAATTTACATTGGTGGATAAAACAAGGCCAGGCACTAGTCCTCAAGGCAAATGTATCTTCTGCTGAGGACTAGCAACAATCTGGCCACGTCCACACGGCTGCAACATAATGCTCATCTTCTCTGGGCTCCACATTTCATCTGTCCCAAAAGTGAAATTAGCATTTGTGGGTGGCTTTCATTTCAAGCTGCCTGAAGTGGTGCTCAGGCTGGGTCGCTGCCCACCTGGACAGTTTTCCTACAGCATAAAACCAAGGGGGATGTATTGTATGACCTGAGATTGGGTCACATGGAAGTGTTTGAGGGTGCAGAGCCCCAGGGACAGACCTGAAGGATTGTGCATGGTAGAGGAAGTCACCCATGGTGCAGTTTTGGCCAAACAATTTTGAAAACAACCCTGGGAATGGATTTTGCCATATGTGGCCATGACTGGGATGAAAGCCCATTCCTGGGACTGCTCTTGTACAGCACAAACAAGGTGCTGTTCAGAAACATACTTGTTCCAACGTTGTCACGGATAGTCACACAGTATTTGTCTTCCTTTGTGCACATGGAAATGGTCAAACAGTTCTTGTTGGACTCCTGTTCTTGGCACACGTAGCACATAAATGGGTAAGCTGGGGGAAAAAAAAAAAAAAAGAAAAAGAAAAAGCACATTACATGGTTTAGGAACCACAATACCTATAATCTAGATATCTCCATTTTCCTAGTTATAGCCTGATGAATGCCTGTGTGTGAATGACCAGTGACTTTCTTTATCCCCTGACCCGTGGCAGCAATGTTAAATCCCTCTCTGTCTCGTATGTCTGAGACTGCGATGCGTTATCGATCTGTTTGCAATCTCTGGCAGCAGTAGATGTGAGTGGAATTCAAGGATTTGGAGTCTTTTATGATGGAGATTATTGCTGAGCAATAGCTTTTCTGTCCTGAGAGCTCTGCCACGTGAATTGCCAATTACTGCTCAGTCGCTTCTCCTGCGCAAGCCTAGGCAGAGCTTGCCAGGGAGGGCTTGAGGATGCCTGGAGCATTTTGAGGAGGTGGACAATACCCAGTGTCCTACTTCTCTTTCATCTAGCTTGGAGAGTACTGTCATGTATCCTTTCTTGTGGTTGAATACCACTAACTGAACTGACCTAACCTCAGTCCTAGGAAGTCTGGCAAGAGTAGTCACATGCTCCGTTGAACTTCTGCGTACTACTGTAAGATAGAGAATAAATTAGAAGTCTTAACAAAAAGTATGGTTTAACTGGTAAACGCAGATTTGGTGGGATAATTCATACATCTGCAATACAGATATAGAAGACGACTGGCAGGAAGGGCAGTCAGTGATGAGGTGTCTTGTCTTTCAAGAACGTACCACTTTGCCCTGAAATCCAGAAGGTGGTAGGTAGACTTCTGGAAAGTCTCCAGAAAGTAGTGATAAAAAGGAAGAAGAGCAAAACCTCAGCCTGGATGAAAAACCACACCAAAGTGTCTGCAGAACTCTCCCCAGCTATGCGGATTAATTTATTTATAAGTTTTGTGGTGGTGGTTGGGTTCTGAGCAAAGTATGTGTGTTTGTGTGTAGGAGGGGATGAGTTACTTTGAAAACATGGACATTTTTGGAAGGGGAAGCAAACATAGCGCAGAATTCTTACTAAGCTCCTGGTAAGTCCGATGAGAGTCTGTCAGTACGGTAAGGGCAGAAAGCAACTTGAGGACACATTGTTGTGAGTGCAGTTTTGCCCAATAAGAAATTGGCAGCAAGAAAGTGGAAGGGCAATGTAGGTCAGAAAGTCCATTAAATGAGAAGTTCCTGATGCAAGGAAGAGAAAGGAAGGGATGGGAAGGGAAGCAAAAAGTTATCAGCCATTGATGCAGAGAGGGCCGTAACACTGTGTAGCTTTTTTGCTTTGCTCAGCACTAAAAAAGTTGAATTTTCATGTACAGGGTAAAGGAGATGCAATAAGGTTTTACCAAAATTTTTGCCACAATCTTAGAATCATAGAATGGTTAGAGTTGGAAGGGACCTTCAAAGGTCATCTAGTCCAACCCCCCTGCAAGGAGCAGGGACATCCCCGACTAGATCAGGTTGCTCAGAGCCTCGTCTTGAATGACATCGTTATAAGGAAGCCCAGAAAACATAAGGTAGTGAAAATGCAACAGGATGGGTGCAAAGCCAGACATGAAAACCCACTCACAGGGTAGTTCTCAATGGTAACTGGTCAAACCAATGGGAGCAATGCAACTCGTAAGGTTCTCCAGAGCTCTTCTGTGGGTTCAGATCTATATACAGTATCATCACTAGTGGCAGTAGGGATGGGGTAGAAGATGCACACCACATTTTCAGATGACATCAAGGACATAATAGATGAAACATACTAAAAGTAGAGTTATAAGTTATTTTGACAGATGGATGTAATAAAATAATGAAAAAAAGAATCTATGCCGATCAATAAATATATTACATAAAGATAAAAATTAGCCACTTAAATGTAGAATGAGGAACAACTGGTTGAGTTACAATTAAGGACTCCAGTGCAAACAGCAGGAGTCAACAGTGTCACACTGCAGCGACGAAAACAAACGTCAGCCAAGGGAGCACAGGCAGCAATGTCATGTGCAAGATACGCAAAGTGGCCTTTCCAATCTGGCAAGGCTTCAGCTGGAACACCAATTACCAAATCTGTATGCGGCACTTCAAAAACTATGCGAAACATTTGGAGAGAGACCAGAGGAGAGGGAGGAGGAATGTCAGATACCTTGAATCTATGACCTCCTAGGGAAGTTAGAAGCATTTAGTTCGTTTGATAAAAGCGAGAAAACGCTGAGGAAAGACACAATAACCTTCTTAATGCAAGCAAAAAGAAGCTGCAAAGAAGAAAGAAATAAATTCTTCTACAGATCTTATGACGAAAACACAGAAGTGTACAAAAAGAGACGTTAAGACTAACTTCTAAAGGGATAAGGTTATGAGGAATTCCAGGCTCTAGAATCTTCTTTGTTGAAAATTTTCAATTACACATTGGATGAACATCTGCTGGGTTTGGTCCAACATTAGAGCAGAGAAAAGGATCATGACCTTTTAAGATTTCTTATGGATGTAATATACCTATAACGGCAAGTTTATGGAAGCAAATGGCAACAGACCCTCTTTGGTGGGCTTTGAGATCAACAATTTTGATCAAAAGTTGCTTATTAGGATCTTTAATGAGACCCTAGATATATGAGAAAGATCAAATAATGGTTGTCTCCAAGATTTCCTTTGTCCCTGTATTAGGCTAGAAAGTTGTGATCTCTTACTCTTGAATATGAAAGCTTTGAGATTAGAATTATTAGCTTTCTCCAGTCTAGACTGGGCTACAGAAAGGTGCTGTATAAAAGACTGTCCTCAGGTCCATTTGGAAGCTGATGCCAACGTAAGATGTCGTCAGCCTACTACAGCAACAAGGTATCCCACCATGAATGTGTGCTACCAGCTTCTTGGATCTTTAGTAGCTTTCCACTTCATCGTGGGTAACACTGAGGACATTGCCTTTGATGACTACTCCTCTGTCCATGTCGTTTCACTGCGTTCAGGAATTATGGGTACAAAATCCTTTATTTTTTTTAGAATTGAATACCCCTTTTCCCACCCTAAAACTAGTTGAAGCTTCTGATCTTCCAGGCATGCTGCAAGAACCATCTGTCCAAAAAAAAAAATAATGTAGGAGTGAGGGGTTGATACATCAGAGAGCAAGAATTAATTAGATGTTTCTTTCTCAACCTCTGTTAGATATGTATCATAGTTTCTGGGAAACCATCAGGCGTGGGGGAAATATTGGCAATCTGGTCATTATTCCTACGTGCAAGTAGAGATGTAGCAACACATGTATGTGTCCCAGAAGAAGGACACACATTCAGAGTGTGTCAAACTTTCATTTGGGAGAAGGATGCCTTTAGCATTACATATGCGCAGAAAAACTTCTTCACCTCTGCCTCCGATTTAATCTATAAAAATTCTCACTGGTGCATTTCCTAGGGAGCAAGACACACGGCAAACCACGTGGCTCGTTACAGTGGAGGAAGCAGCAGTACAGAAAAGTCTGTTAAATACTCAAAAATTATGTGGATAAAAAAAATGGTTTGTTATGCTTTCTGGCACCCACCTTGCATCATTTGGGAAGATCCCATAGATTCAGCGCCGTACAGCGCTCTATCAGTACTGGAAAGAAGAATTAGTTTATCAGGTTGTTATTTCTTTAGCGAACTGTTAACCTACACGTGAAAGGAGTTGATGATAGCATGACTGCAGCATTGCAATACTGCAAAGTTGGTTACAACCCTCTAAATTTTTGCCACACAAAAAGTTTTCACCATCTTCTCTGTAAGCATTATCTTAACTAGTAGCAGCATTAGAGGCTCACCTTGCTCCACACACAGGACAGCAGCCAACAAGGTGACAAGAGTAGTCTTCATCTCCACCAGATCCTCTCCGCTGAACTGGGAAGATGTTTGGAGGACAGGTTATATACCTTTTGAACTGCAGCAGTTTTACAGGTTCCAGATAGCTCACGGGTGGACATGAAATCAACCCAAGGGTGTGTAATGTAGATGTGGGAGTTGTCCGTGCTGGAAACCATGGAACAGGCTGGCACCTTGGGGAAAAGTCCTTTTAGCAACATATTTCTTGCCCTTCCGGTCGTATCAGTGATGGCAAATGAGAAACTGCTCATCTCTTCTCTAAGTTTCCTCCTCTCCTTCCTCCAGTTTTTCCTTCCAGCAGAAGTGGAAGCTGCACTGATGAAATAGTGGAGCCTGCAGGCATGGAGAGATAGTCCTAGCAGTGTATTTTTCTAATTCCTTTGGAGAATTATCACCTGATGTACCAGGGTTCATATCATTCATTTTGTTTAATTATTCCGCAATACTAGAAGCTCAGACTCTCAACTGCCCTATGCTGGTTTACCTCCAATAAAATCAATGATGTATTTTACACTACATGAAATTAGATAATTGTTAGTTAAACATAAGATTTTCCTCAAATTTTCATGTCAGTCTTCCTTTCTTCATCAATTTTCCATTATCTGTAGTTAATCCCTCTGCTTGCTCCTCTCTTGGTTGTAGTTCTCAAATACCTTATACACTTTTTGTTTAATGAAGTTTTGCTTCTATTTCAGGGATCCTTTATGGTGTCTACTTTTCTTCACGCCCAAACAGTTTCTCAAAATCAGACCTCCATTTACAATACCACAAACTGGCATCCTGGAGTTGCTGCCTTACTTTGAAAAAAGCCATGTCTTGAACTGTCTCTTTTTCAATCTCAATCAATCTTCAATCTTAAATCAATCTATTTTCTTCTTGTTGCTTTCCTCTGAAATTCTTAAAATCTGTTTCTGATGTTCTTGGAAATAGACCTTAATATAAGATGCAGCTTTTAAGAGCTTGAGTTGCCATCTCAACGAAGCTTCTTCCAAAGTGAGATTAGATCTGGACAGCAGGTAGCAGAATGTGCAAAATAAAAAATTGCCAAACCCCACTTTTGTCGGTGGTTATGGAATAATTTAACAGGCAGTTCCCTAGAAGTAGCCATCAGTAGGGAATTTTTGCTTGTTTCTAAGATGAATCATTCCAACACTGGATGATTTCCTTATCCATGTGAGCTTCTGATACTTTTTCAAGGCCCTTCTTGTCTGCTTCTAGAATGACATCATCAGGTGGTGAAATCCAGAGTCGTTCAAGCCCAATGTCAAAATAGACATTCCCGCTCTTGGTTTTGGAGGTTTGTGAGGTCAGCAGAGGACACGCTAGTGATGATCAAGTCGAGCCTTCTGCTTTGCAGAGGGCAACTCGGTTTACTGCCCAAGTGTGTTATAAACAAGTTGTTCTTCATAATTAGTGGGTGTGTCTTCTGGCTGGTATTTTGCAATGAGGGCCAAAAGAAGCAACTACTTCTTCCTTTTTTTGGTCCTATTAATTATCCCATAGACTTCAGTTATGTATATTCCTTTCTCCTTCCTCCATGTATGAAATTATTGCTATCTTCCCCCTTACGTTGACTTTGCCAACATCTGTTTGTTCCTACATGAACCTTCATGCAATAGGATGTTGGCTGAGGGTAAGTCAGCTTTGAAAGAGCGATGAGGCTAAAACATTCCCAGCGCTGCCAACAAATGTGTACTCAGGAGAGATATTTGAGTAGGAAACAAGCTCTTCCATGTCAAACAGTTATCTGGGAGCTATCCCCAGGACATTAGTGTCTTCTTTAGTACCTAGGCACACTGTAATGCTGGAACATGCTGTCTTCCTGGTGTCTGGAGAGCAGTAATTTTGCAGCACAGTGACTGGGTCGCAGCAATTACGTCTTTCTCAATAAGGCAGATTACAAAACTCAAAAGGAGTCAGTGGCAACACTTAAGTAGCCAGCATGGGGAGGATGTCTCCTGCTGCCCAGCATCACAGCCTTCAGGCTGGAGGAGGGCCTGGGGCAGGTAAGCTGAGGACACCAGCTTGTTCTCTTGAGGAAGACTGGAAAAAACGCAAGGAAGCTGAGTCACCTTTGTAGAGTAATCTCATCGCTACCCATTCAGGAAAACTGAAATGCTCCTCAAAATGGAGCCATGAGTTGGCTATATGACAAGAAAGCAGCAGATAATTTTGTCACTTTCCATGGCTTCCAGAACCTTTGAAGCAGTGAAGACCTTGCTTTGGTCTTTTACATCCATCTTGTCTCTTGCTTTGTAATTGATCCACTGAGTGTTAATCGGATCTGGGCAAATAAGTAGAGACAAAGGGAAGAAATTTCATGGTGTGGTGAGAAAGACAGCCAAATTATTTGAGGAGAGCATAAGGAAGCATTGGTCCTTCAGAATCAGTGATGATAGAGCCCTGTGTGAGGGAAAAGAAGGGCCAAAGTTAAATCACCTCCTCCAGGTGCCTAATTTAGGCAGGGCAAGGCCCCCTTGGTTGATTCAGGTCCTGGTGCAGTGACTCAGAGCACCAAAACCTGAGCTCTTATTTAATCCACGCAGAGAGAGCCAGCTACCTCCCAGGAGCAATCCCAGCTATTTGAGTGAGACACACATCTTCTTCCTGAGAGCCCTCCAGGCATCCCAGGTATCTCTGCAGGGCAGCTCACCACTCTCATCCAAGGAGTATGCAACCATGGGAGTCAATAAATAAGAAAACATGGGCGGAGGGATTTGGAATTAGGCAGCATCATCTGCGTGGGAGATGTCACATCAGGATTTCTCAGGAAGGCTAGCAGAGAGGATTCTCCTCTTACACAACACCTGTTGCCAAGGGAGGGCTCACTGAGGGAGCTTTCATGGTTTTAAGATGTTCCATCCCTCAGAGCAATAGCTGCTGCTCCCACCTTCAGATAAGGACTCTTTTATGTAACTTGAGATGTGGTCGGTCTTTGGCCCACATGCATGGATTGTGTTGCTGGGCAGGAGGCAATGCAAAACCTATGGGGTCAGGAAGAAACCAGGCAGGCTGGAGCCTATGGATGAAGCTGCTTCCTTAGTGACAGGACTTCTGGCTTCCCAGTGCCGTTCTTAGCTTCTTCGTGCAACAGCCATAAGCAGACCAGGAAACCCTCAACAGAAGAAGCAGGCTCTACAACTAGCCTTCACCCTCTTTGCCCACACATTTTTATACCTTTGTTCACATGCCAGCTTTCCTCCCAGCTCAAACCAACAGCACCTGTGAAGTTCATGTAGCAGAAGACATGACCTTATTTTAAACCTGGCTGCCAAGAACAAGTCTATATTCACAAGCTCAGCAGGACAAGACCTGTGGCAGTACTAGCCCCAGCTTGACCTTGGCCTGTGCAAACCAGCATTGTCTCTAAGAAATCATAAACCTGTGGATAGCAAAGGCTAGAGACTACTTCCAATAGTTCATTTTCACCATCTTATCATCTGGGTGTGGGGCCACCCAAGGCCACAGAACAGTTCTTGGCTCCTTTGAGATGTTCAAATGCGTATGCCAGTTGAATATCTCTAAATCTGGCAGGAGGGGAAGAAAGGTGAAGAGAGCAGATTGGAAAAAAAAATGGAGACAGTTTAGCTGTGGGATAGAAACCAAGGGGACAACGGAGAATCTCATGGCTAAAGACAAAGTATCCTTGGCCAACCTTGCATTTGCACCGAGGAGAGAAAAAATCAGCTGAGGCTCTAGCAAGAAAATAGAGGTTGGAGGTAAAGCCCAGACCAAGACTGGATGAAGAAGCCAACAAGAAAGACTGGGAGAGAAAACAGCCAGGGAGTGCATAGCTGGGGGTTGGATGTTGATGGGAGGAAGGGTGGACAAGAAGGTATGGGAGCAGATTGGGGTGAGCTGGAACTATGAGACCACATTTCCTTTGCAAACCTGTTATAAAGATCTGGCTGTTTCTGAGTGTTGTTATTCCTCTGCTCTTGGCAAATACCTGGCAGAGTGAGCAAAGCATGGAGCGGCTCTCCTTGTGCAATGAGTCTACGAAGAGAAAACCAGCTGGGTGAGCTGTGCCCAACTAATTATCCAGGGAGATCTTTGTTGGGGTAATCCTAGTGGAGAGCGTCAGCTCAGGAGAAAGCATTCCAGCCTCCTGTGACTCACTTTGGAAGGGTCTGAGTGAGCAAATTTCTCATTCCTAGCTAAGATTATCCTCAAGGAAGGTCAGTTCAGGGGAATGAGTTCCTTCAATTTTAACCTCAATAGGAAACTTAACTAGCAAATATAAACGATTTATTTTCAAAATTAATATTTTGTTATAGATGATGCTGAAATTTCCGGACTCCAGCAGACACACAGTAGAAACTGTCTGACTTTTCTAGTGATTTTCCCTTAAGCACCATGCAAGATACTTTTGTCCTCTTTCAAAATTATCTGTAATGCTTATAAAGCCATTTCCACTGGAAGATCTTAAATTAGCTTAAAGAAAACTTAATGCTCAAGATCCCTTCGCGTCGAGTCCTGCCTTGTCCCTTCTGTTTGCCTGCTGGAGATCTCAGCAGCCCTTTCCCTTTCATCCAGTTGACCCAGAAGAGAAATTGAAAGCAAGTTAAATGGAATACAGTTTACTCTGAAATGAAGTCACAAAATGACACTTCTGCCAGTGCAGGAAAAAAAAACAAGACAAACTAAAATCTGGTGAGAGGCTTCCTGACGTGAATGCAAAGCAATTGCAATATATTTCAGCATTATTTCAATTTGACTCGCAGTCTGAACGGCTCCGCTTTTGTTGCTGCTAACATGGATGCATTGTGCCACTCTGCCCCATGGACCCTACCACACAGTCACACAATAGAATAAAATAACACTTTATTGTGCTCGGCTTCTGGTTTACAGCTGTAATATTAAAGGCTTCCTCAGAGCAAATTGATACGGGGCAGAAAATGGTATAAAGGGAAAAATGGCAGAGGAGAATATCAGGGACAAAATTAAGGGGAAAAAAAAATGCATAGAGTTATAAAGACCAATAGTAGGAGAGATGGTGACTATATGGTGCCCTTCTGCATGTGAAGAGCTCCACATCACGCCTTTCTCTTCCAAAAAACAAACATTTTGAGGTAGAGCTGTGCTCTTATGCGTTGTCATCAGAGCATGGAAAGAGAAAAAATATTTGCTGATGGAACATGACCTCCAAAGTAGGAGAAACAGGGCAGCACTCACACTGCATAGATGAAAGTTTGGTCCTTCCCAGCTCCTTTAAAAACCCAACCGGAGGATGCAGGCTAGGCTGGCCAAGACACCCAGAGCTATCATAGCGGAGCTGGTTTTCACACTGCTGGCACCACTGATGTTGCACAAGGAGGTCTCGCAGCAGCTGGTAGCAACACCAGCTATGCCTATATTCAGGTCAATTGTTGGGCAAAATGCAGCACATTTCTTGGTAATACGCTGGTTACGGTCGTTGCCTGAAGTGGGAGGGAGAGAAAATAGGAAGAAAAGTCAGGGGTTTTATTTTGCATGTTTGTTACAGACTTCAATGATAGATTGGCTGTGCAATATCCAGTGGGGAACACATTGTTCTCCACTTAATGCTGCTGGTTTTCCCTTGGGCTTCATCACACTTTGTGTATATGTGAGCTATGGAGACCATCTCCAGGCCTTGCGACTCCTCTGCTGTTTTCAGGGCTCACTGAGTGCACCCTAGGGCAAGGATTTAAATATCTAATGCGTTTGTACAGTGGAAGATGGAGAAGAGAAGGCTGCAGGGAGACCTGATTGCAGCCTTTCAGTACCTAAAGGGGGTTTATAAGAAAGATGGGGAGAAACTTTTTAGCAGGGTCTGTTGTGACAGGACGAGAGGTAATAGTTTTAAACTACAAGGAAGTAGATTTAGACTAGATATAAGGAAGAAATTTTTACACTGAGGGTGGTGGACACACTGGAACAGGTTGCCCAGAGAGGTGGTGGATGCCCCATCCCTGGAAACATTCAAGGCCAGGTTGGACGGGGCTCTGAGCAACCTGATCTAGTTGGAGATGTCCCTGCTCCTTGCAGGGTGGTTGGACTAGATGACCTTTAAAGGTCCTTTCCAACCCTAATGATTCTGTCAGTCTATGAAGATTGCAAGATGTCATCACCACCATGCCTTGGGATTGCTCCTTTCACAGTACCTGGCCCTTTCTAATTCCACCACTTCATGAGTGCATATTTGAGCTTAGAGATGAGACAAGGGGTTTGTGCAGAGAAATCCTCTCTCTTCTAGTGTCTCCCTTTCCTGACTGTGTTTAATCAGCATTGCAGTATTGTTACAATATTTTGCAACGGAGATGGGCTATGCTGAGTTCCCACCTGCTGTAAGATTTGCTCTCTGTGTGCTGTGAGCCTCGTTAATTCTTCCACCACAGCCCATGGTGGGACGAGGCTCTGCAGTCAGCCTAAGCTGAACCCTGTCTTGTCATCAGAGCCTTAGAAAAGCCTCACACTTACCGAGTCCACTGGTAGAGTAGGTTGTGAGACAGTACTTCTCATGGTCAGAGCATTTGGTCGTACCAAGACAATGTATATTGGAAGATGCATCTTTGCATGAGAAACATGTCAAGGAGAAAGCTGCAAAAGAAGCACACAACCACTGTCAACGACCTCTAGAAATACCTGTAGGAGCACCAAACTGGTGGCATTGGTCCAGATGGAGGATCTGTGAAGCCCAGCAGTCATAGGCAGACAGCCTCCTAGGTGTGTGAATCTTGGCCCCAGCGACCCTCCTGGACCCAGATTACTTTAAGTTCAGATTCCTGACACTGGTATGGTTTGCTCATTTAGTAACCGTCAAGGGATCTTCCTTCTGGATACTTACTTGAGTTTCCCTTGAATCACTGAAACATCTGACAGCACCATTGTGTTTTTGGGAAGAGCTTCCCAGTCTACTACCACTTGCAGCATGAAGCTCTTGTGATTTCTTTCCAGCTTGACTCCTCCCAGCCCCATTTGCTGGCCACTAGTTCTTGTATGGAAGGAGACTGGCTGATTCCTGTCCACACTCTTTCACATCCTCCTCAAGTCATCCGAAGAGTCCTGGCCTGCACATCCTTTCTCAGAGCACACAGACCAACAGTAAATTACTTTTGAAATCTTTTTGAATACAAAAAGGAAAAATAACACCTGAGAGTAACCTACCGGCCATACCAGGCATGAATATTTTGCTGCATGCCCCCATAAAGTTTCTCAAATGAGGGACAAGTGACCTAGATCTGCTTCTCAGTGCTGGGAAGATGCTTGAATTTGGCTGGTTCATTTTCAGAGCTCTCCTGTGTCAGGAGGCAATCTTGAACCTGTAGAAGACATGGCTCAGCAAACCCCCTTGCCTGCAGCAGACTCCTTTTTACAGCTGTCCATGGGTGATGACCGCCTAACACTGCAAAATGTGTGTGTCTATAACACTGTGCATCTGCAAAGCACTGAACTAATATGACTTAATAAAACTAATATGGTTTTAGGGTAAGGGGTAATGGTTTTAAAATGGAAGGAGTTAGATTCAGACTGGAAATAAAGAAAAAAAAAATTATGATGAGGGTGGTGCCCAGGTTGCCCAGAGAGGTGGTGGATGCCCCATCCCTGGAAACATTCCAGGCCAGGTTGGCCGGGGCTCTGAGCAACCTGATCTGGTTGGAGATGTCCCTGCTTCTTGCAGGGTGGTTGGACTGGATGGGCTCTAAAGGTCCCTTCCAACCCAAACTGTTCTATGATTCTATGATTCTACGAATGAACAAAAGTAGCTTTCACCCAGGTAAGCTAAAGCAGTCATTCGTAGCAAAGAGATCCTCAGGGAAGGTTTATTTGCATGATAAGGGGAATTTCCCACTCGTCTGTTTATCTGGAGCAAACACTCCTGCAGTAATGTCACCCACCGGGGATTAGGCTCATTCTTCTTGTTTCCAGGCTATCCCTATCTATAGCCAGTTAATACCCATCTTATTTTTGTACCAGCACTATCCTTTTCCTTCCTTGCTCTTCATGTCCCTTGCTCTTCTTCTCCTTTGCTCAAATTTCTTTGCCCTTGTTAGTGCCTTTGCCAGCAATGTCGCAACCTCACTGCTGCCCTTGTTTGACCTTAGACAAGCTCGTCTGACCTAAACAAGCCCTCTGCACCCTGTCGTCCTACTAGCCCAGACTTGGCCCCAGCTCAAACCGTAACCCCAGGTGACCAGAGTCACTGTATTTCATAGGAAGTCACAGAAATGCCTTTTAGGGCTCTGTTTCTCCTTCTCGGTGCCTGTGGAAACTATCTTCTCCCCTCACTCCAGCTGACAGCCCCTTCGTCTTTCCCATGGCCACTCAACATTGACCTTCACTTTCCTCTTGTGGTCCATAGCCCTCACAGTTCCTACTCTCCCTCCCTTGTCTCTCACTGAAGAGCAGCTAGCAGAGGACACAGAAGCTGGGCTTGCAGTGACCCTGATCCCATCTCCCTCTGTTCCCGTGCTCAACACCCTTATGATTTCAAAAGCCTCAGACCTGGCACCAGCTCGCTCTGTTTTGATACCAAGACTATTACAATTTGCTTCCTACCTTGGTCATGGTCATTTCCATCTCCAGACCTCCTGGACTGTCCTTCCTGGCTCTTGCATTCAGTATTCTCGTGACATTGCAGGCTACATTTTTTTTTTTTTCAAATCTAGGCCCCTCCTGGAGACCATCTGCGCTCAAAGTGGTGTGGCTTCATTCTCCTTCCTTGTGCAAACACAGGCACATTTCTGCTCCACCCCACTGGGAACCACCCTTTCCTCCCAGAATAGCCGTACACTAGAGCAGAGTTCCCAAACTGGGTTTTCCAGACATGTAACCCATTTTATTCCTTAATTAACGTAGCTTCTTTAATCAAGCCAATTCCAGGAAAAAGTTCCTGAATCTATGGAGGAAACAGTGGAGCTTGTTACGTGCCCAAGTCCTGTTTCATCCCAACCTTCCAAAGCTGCTAATTTAAGCGTACAGTTGTCCTGGGACCCATCTAGCTGGGAGAGGGGGCAATCACCTTCAGGGGTGACTTTGCCAACCTCTCTCTGTGCTCAGGAGGTTTCTCCCACTCATATTTACTGCAGAGGACTCTTGGAGGCACATGGGGTCCTAATTGAGTGGCTCAGTTAAGACCCTGAAGTCAGGTGGGACAATTTGGATCCCCTGTCCTGGTAAGTACAACAATTGCTTATAATATCGAAAAACACTTCTGATTTTATTGCATTCTATTGAGATATCTGTTGCAACAAGGGCTGAGTGGGGAAGGGAACAATATTTCTCTAGAAATGTGCCCCGCTCAGAATGCAAACCTGGGGTTAAACCAGGCTGCCTTTGGAGGTCTCCGATCTACACCCAGCAGGACCTCTGCTCTAACTGAAAAAGAACATTCCTCAAGGAAGATTTCCACGTGAATAATTTTAGCCACCCAGAGAAACAACTTACATGTGTAAAGCCAGTGCAAGTGCTGGTGGATGCAGGATTTTCACTGTTAAATTCAGTCGGGATTAACTGGAAGAGCAGCCAGCCTTCTGGCTGGATTGCACAGCGACATGGTGCTGCGTATGTGTTAACTTTCACCGACTTCTTTGGTAAGTTTACTGCCTCATTACGTGATCTTTTTTTTTAAAAATGTGATTACAGCTGATAAGCTGCAGGAAGTGAACCTTTTATTGCTCTCACTTTCTCACACATTTTTTTTGAGCACAATCATTTACACCTGACCAATTTAAAGCCTGTGAAGTAAGAACATTTACAGCCTCAAATTAAGTGTGAGCCTAAGTGCTCTGCTAGACTGGGACTGGAATGGCCAGTAATTTGCAGGTAAAGCCCTACAGGAGACCCTGAGAAAGATTCAGTTTGCAGTAAAGCAAAAGCCCCTCAAGCTAAGGAAATCAACTATTCCCCTGGAATAATCAGAGGGATCTTCAGGGCTGCACCCTCTTCTCCTCGCCTGACCCTCAGCCCAGCCCTGGGCAAACGGGACGTCTTCCAGAGGCACAGGCAGCAGTCCTTGCCAGAGCCCAGCCAGGCAGAATTAAAGTGCATGTTATAGAATCATAGAATGGTTTGGGTTGGAAGGGACCTTTAAAAGTCCAATCCCCCTGCAAGGAGCAGGGACACTGCATCTTTCCCAAAAGAAACATCTGCTAGTTATCAGAGTGCAAATGAGACTCTACATCTCCATCCCAGACGTGGGATCAACATCAGCAAAGTTGCACCTCAAAGCAAGAAGCCACAAGAAAGAGATGAAAGCCAGAAATGTGTCTTGTCGTGGCATGACCATCTCTACCAAATTAGGCAATGATGGTCTGTAATTGCAACTAATGAACAAACAAGTGAAAAAAAAAAATCAGACTGTAGTTAGTTATATGCCAAATTTGCAGCTTTATTGTATGTGTTACGTTTTGCCTGTTCAGCTCTGTATATCCCTCAACTAACCCCCCCCATTCTCATGGAGCTTCCTACACCGAGCCACTCCAACGGCTGGGCTGGGACTGCACGAGCCACGTGAGGTGGGTACCTCACCCCCATTTCAGCTCCTCAGCATCCTTCCAGCTCCTGGTGGGGACACGTCCTCTGGTTTCATATCCTGAGGACAGGAATATTCTCCAGAGCCTAATGGTCCTTCAGCTTTACCATCTGAGCTGCAAAATCCCCTTGTCATCCTGCAAGATCAAAGACATGCCCCAACTCTGAGGGGGGTCTTGCTGCTGCAAAGCAATCCTTGGAGACTCACCGCTCTTGGCGCACAGGGCTACGACGAGCACGACAAGAAGAGGAGTCTTCATCCTTTATAGGTCTCACAGCCTCCAAAACAAGCCAGACTCACCCAGGGCAGGTTTTATACCTCTGCAATGTTTGCTTTGGAGCTAGGATAATAACTATAGGATTGCCGTGTCAGGTGGTGGGTAATTGAGAGTAATGTGTCAGCACTTGTATGTGGAAGTATGCTTGTTGGAAATCTAAACAGGCGTATTTTCTCCTCCCAAACTTCTTTTCCTAGTTGTTTCACAATGCAGCTTGTTCATCCAGTGTTAAGTGCGCAACAGTTTCTAATTCTGGATAAGTGGAGGAAAAGAAAACCCAAACCAAAACAGCATCCACGTGAGTAGAGGAAATGTTCTCCTTTCCGGATCAGCTTGGGTCTCAGAGCAGGCTGTATCCTTGAGGATCCTGTCCTCCTCGCGCACTCTTTTAGTGCATATGGAAATTGATTGAATTTGAAATTGAAATTGGGATTGAAACCTCTACAGAATGTCTCCCAGGATTGTCAATACAGCTAGATCAGAAGAGCAGTATCCTTCCACTGCATTTCATAGGGGAGCAGACATCATTTTCTGCGGGTCTTTTTAAGAGAGTAGTTCAAAAACATAAATGTTTCTGTTTAAAAATTGGATCCTATATATGAGGGAAAATGTTATCTTATTAGAAAATAAATTCCACTAGGCAATGAAAATGACCACTTTTAAATTAAAAAACAGAAATAACACCCACTCCCATCACATTGAACAAGCTGTGATTATTTTTTCACAAATTGCAAAAAATAAATGTCAGGGAGAAAAAAAAAGAAAACAAACAGTAAAAGCATGGAGAATGAGAGATTGCCTGATCAAGGATCTCAGCTCGTTAAATCTCCAAGAAAAATAATATATAGCCAGCCAAAATTATGTGAAATGCCAAATAGGAGTACTTCACCAGGTTTCCATACGGTGCCCTTTATTCCTCCTTTTTTATCATGTTTCATCCTGTCTCCCTGTGTAAAATCAGAATCTTTACCATCTCCTCCTGATTGCTGCTGCTTTTGCATCCCACCGTTGTCCTTCTGCCATCTATTCATGGAGATGGAGGCACAGTCCCAGAAATGGTCCAGCTGGATCCCTTTCACATGACTCTCAGAGCTGCAGGAGGAACCTGCGTGCCCCAAGCCTCTGCCAGCAACTCTGCCCCTTGCTGCTCTCCATCTGTTTTATTTCCTTTTATTTCTTAGTCTCAAAGTTGTTCAGATTTCCATCTCCCATTAAATATTTGGGCTTCCAATATGACCCACCTACAGTCATTATCTCACCGAAAAGGCACGTCCAGTTCTTGAGGTGATGTAACTCTTTCCAACAAATCTAAATTGGACGTATACATATTGTTAGTATGGAGACCTGCGTGACTAACGTGAGGAAATTTCTGCTTTCTCAATAGGTAGGGCATGAAACTCAGTTGGAACAGAGGTGGCAATTAACCAAGAAAGCTCAAAGGAGGAGCGTTGTTTGGCTTCACAAGCCCAATGCCTTTGTAAGGCACCAGGCAGGAGGAAAACAGAAGCTGGCCCCCTCCGTGCCAAGCAGTGCAACTCTCTCTTCCTCATGAAATCTTTTCTTTTCCCCAGTCCAGAAGAGATCTCATGAGTCTTTATTGGTAAATCAACTTTTATTGCTGACTGTTTGAGGTAATAGCAGAACAGAGGGCTCTAGTCACAAGGCGATGCCGTTCTGCAGCCCGTACGTTGCACTGTAGAGGCAGCCCACATTCAGATTTATTTCAGCCAACAGCATCCATTAACAGGTACAGAAATAGCAGCTCAGGCACTTTCTTTTTTTTTTTTTTTTCCCTCCCTTGCAGACTCATCCAAGCAAAAACTAAAATATCTCGTCTCCTGCAAGCTGCTGAGATTTTGAGACAGCAAGGCTGTATTTCTTAAAGGAGTTATTGCAGGATTTCTGACAGTCGAGATTTTCCATTAGATGGTCCAACACTCTTCCAACTGGTCCCATATGTCCCCCTGATATTAATATTACCTTCATCCTTCCCTAGTGCCAGGTGAGATATAGACTGAAAAGAACTCATGGAGGTAGAAAGGACATAGATGAGCAGGACTTGAGAGGGATCAAAGCAAAGAAGATAATGTCACAGTTTGCAAGTATTTGAAAGCAATGAACTTCAAGAAGATTTTGGAAAGAGTAACAGGAGGTTTAGCTGGAGGTGGAAGGACTTATTTCCCTTGACACAATTGCTAAGTGGAGAAGGAAGGAAGTGTTTTGCTCATCTTGTTCTAAAGCTGATTGTAATTCTCATGTGAGGAGGGCACATGATTCATTTATTTTGGTGAATACATGTCGTTTTCACAAAACAAAAGCTGAAATTTAAAGCTAACTGTGAAATTCTGATGTTTTTATTAAATGCGGATTTTCCAGTTGGCCAAAGGCTTTGAGAATCATTTTAGAAATTATTGTGACTGACATATAGGGAAGGTGATGGGGAAAATGGTTAAAAAGAAATGCAAAAAAACACATTTCTGTTGGTCCCTCAGCACAGAAATTCTACAACGCTACCGTTCTTCAGTTAGGCCATCTCCTATTTAAATAAATACCAGAAATAAAATCACTCAGTCAACAGCATCTTCTCCAAGCAGGTACAGAGGTCCCCTTTCTATGAGGACAGGTTCCAGGAGCACCATCCTCATCTTGGACATCTCCAGCATCTTGGTATGGGACCTTTACCTGTTTTAAAAAGCTGAAACCATCCACCCTGCAGACATCACACGAGAACTTTGCAGCACAGCCAGGAGCACCACCAATACCTGCCAAACCTCCATCCTATCTGCTAGCAGTCACAAAACAATTCTTACTGTTGCTTGTAATGGGAACAACACAAACATCTTTGACATTTCCAGGCTGACACCTTCATTCGTTAGTGCTGAGTGATCAGGCAGAACGTCTGGTTTTGTGTGTCTTGAGGTGCTGGATGCAACTGAGTCAGTTGAGAAAGGCAGCCAGGAGAAGACTCCCAGGTGCTAAAAAGAGGAATTAAATGTGAAGTAGAAATTCAGGCTATGGTCCTTTCTGGCAGAGCTGTTTTCTCAGGCTGGTTTTAGTGTGGATATAGCAAACACACTCTAGAATAACATAAATCTTTATTTTGGCTGACAATTGTCACACACGTGCTATCAAAAGAGCTTTCTCAGGGAAAATTAGTACAAAACAGCAAAATTATACAGGGGGAAAACTAGGAGCTACACTGCCGTGCCATTTTGTGGATGGGATCTGAAGCAATGTCTTGGTAAAAAACAGGGTAGCATAGACCCTACTGGAGACACTTGACAGAGGATGTTGGTTTCTCAGTTGGGGAATACCTTGTAGGTTCTTGGGCTGTCATATGTTGTCCCACCCCTTATCACAATCCTGCCTTGACGACACAGATCAAACTGGCCACAATTCCCAGGAGCATCACGGCGTAGCTAATTTTAATGCTGTTGGCACCACTGAAATTGCACAAAGAGGTGCTACAGCATTTGGTGGAATAAGCCGCCACACCGAAGTTCACATTCGTCTCAGGACAGTCTGCAGAACATCTCTTGGTGATGCGGTGTCCCGTGTCCTTGCCTGGATGGAGAACAGACAAGAAAGGAGAGTGGTGATTTAAGATCCTTCTGCGAGAGCTGACCAGAGGGCGATAGGAGGAGGTATACTGCACTAGGCTTAATTTGCAATGCAGTAATAACAGCTGTCAGCAGATCTGATGAATGCTGGGTGAGTATCCACGCAACCTGGATCACATGCATGACACTAGAAAGTCCTTGACAGAAATCCACACCATGTTTCCTGTCAGACAGCAAAAAAACACTGCCAATGCATTTTCAGTTTCTAAAAGCACATTACTTACATCCTACCCCTTTCCATCCTCCATCACAAAGCACACAAATCTGTGTGCTCCAGTTATCCCTGCCACAAGGTGAAGAACACGTCCCAGGTGGTGGACCACAGAGCACCACTGAGGGATTCACACACGTTATGTGCTATGATCCTTAAACCTCTGTGATCAATTCTTTCCAACAAAACCAACTACTGCCCTAAAAATATATTGCCCATCAGTTTCTCTGGAGGGAAAGAGAAAAAAAAAAAAATAAAGCCTTGAGGTGTTGCTGGTACTCACCAAATCCAGCAGAGCTGTATGTGGTTAGACAGTATTTCTCATGGTCTTCACACTTGTAGGTCTTCAGACAGTTCCAGTTGGAGTGCTCGTTGTCGCACGTGTAGCAAAACAGCGAGGAAGCTGCAAAGAGCGCACACGACACACATTAGTGGTTTCCAGCAGTGCCCTCCTGGGAAGAAAGTGTCAAAAGCCATGTCCCTTCTTGGAAAATACAAGGTGAAAATTATGTTACGAACAAGTTTTCATGACAAGTGAAATAAGAGGTTTGTTTTGATTAATGAAGCTGAAAAGCTAAACAAACAGAACAAACCAAGTTTTCTTTCTTTGCTTGAGATTTTTGGTGATTAAACATGAAAACATATTTTTTCAGCCGAAGCAGCACTCTCAGGTGACATTTCTTTCTCCCTCAGGTCTGCACTGGCCTGGTTGAGGCCAACCCACAAAAGTAGAGCTCGCGACCTGGCCGGCTAGGACTAGTATAGTTCTGGCAAGGAAAGAATAAACTGGCACTGTTCTCAGGTGAGAGGTTAGTTTTTTGTATTTTCAGATTGCATCTGCAAAAACACTGTGCAGATATGAATTAATTAAAGCCTATGATAGCCCTGTGAGCTAAATTAGTGAGCACAGAGCCACGTTAAAGGGAGTTCCCTGGGAGTGGTTGCTCAGGACAATGGAGAGATTATTTCTACCAGCACTTGGAACACCATGTTCTCACTGATATTATTAGCAGGGCTAAACCAGGTCTATTACAAAGCCAGAAGGAGGTAAGATCTGTATTTCTGAACAAAACAGAAGTAAATTGACTCAAAGGTCCAGGCGGGCCAGCTGGCCATGCTAGAAACACAGGCACGTGTCATCTCATTCCCTGGAGGTGGGTTCACAGTGGGTGGAAACAGTTTCCCTCCTGTTCGGAGTTCCATGAAATGCTCCTCATTTCTGAGCAGGGGTGACAAGAGGCAGTGGAGCTGTTCTTGGGACAGCCTTGCTCCATTGCTACCAGTGGTGGAGAGCTCTTGGTTGAAGGTGACCAAATTGCAAACCAGGGAGGCTCCTCTCTTAGGTGAAATTTCCCTGCTTCAGTTCCTCCTGGCTTTCTCAACCCAGGAAGGCTCTTATTTCTGCACAGAAGAGCCCCTTTTGATTTAATTTGAATCTATTTTTAACAAGGAAACTCCTCCCAGGGACTCTCCAAAGCCCAGCTGCTGTTGATTCAAATTAATCTCTGAAGTTGAACCTGCACATGACGCTTGGTTAGACAGTTTCAGAAGCAGTAGAAAATAGAATCAAACACCATTCTAGGCCCTAAATATCCCAGGTAGGAGAAGAAAAGGCCACCTCTCTCTACTGCAAGGAGCTTAGGTGCCTTGGGTAAGGCTCTGGAGCGTCCTCTGGGTCCAGGTCCCCCAACATATGACTGGTAGTCTTGCTCTGAAACCTAGCCAGATGCTCTTTCCTAGTGCCAGGGGTTGCAAGCACAGATGTTCTCCACAAAGGCAAATAAAATCATCCCTGTGGCTTTCTAGTTTTAAATTCTCTCTAACCGACTATTCAGCACTCGTTGTTTCTCCATCACTTGGATAAGTTAAGCCTCTCACCTCTTCTTTGGAGCTGTGGGCTACCATCCGTTTGCAGACCATGCCAGAGCAATCCCAGACACGCTGCCTAGCAAGCGTTCTTGCATTTTATAGTCCCTGTAGCTCTCTCTGGTTTGTTTTTCTGCCAAATCTCACAAAGTTGTTCAAACCACTTCCTGCTGCAGATGGAGCCGAGACCCCAGCACGTGTGTGAAAGCAACTGAAATGCACTCACGTTCACTGACTGGTGCAAGGAAAATCCCTCCCAGTCAGGAAAAAATAACAGCTTAAACCATTATAGCTGTTAGAAAGACTTGCCTGCATCTGGCCTCCACGATCCGTTAGCTTTAGTTTTGCAAATGCAGCCAGAAATAGTCTTAACAATGCAAAAAGGCTTGCAGTCCTCCTCGGGATTGCAAATACACACACAGAGCCAATGTTTCTCAACTGGGTATTTCTACACAATTATCTGGACCTCCTTTTGAAAGGGGATGAACACGGAGCATTGTGGATCCCATTACAAACACACTCACTCCCAGACACTTATAAAAGCTCTTCACATCTATGAGCAAGGAGCTCTTAGGCTTTCAAATAATCTGCCAGCATCCTAGCTTCTTAATTGTAATGTCGTCGTGGGAAATAAAGTGAAACGCTGGCAGAAGATGCAGTGTCAATACCACCTGCACTACCAAGATCTCACCAATTGCACTAAAAGCTGTCAAGTCTTCTTTTCCCTGCATTATCTCTAATTTCTCTTCTGGTACTTTCATCCTCCATCTCCCTCTGGCTCTCCCAGCCTCCAAAGCTCCTTACCTTGCTTGGCGCACAGGACTGCTGCCAGCAGGGCAATCAGAAAAGCCTTCATGGTCGTTGTGCCCTCAGAGTCTGAACAATGTGGGATGGTGCATCACGGTAAGGTTTTATACCGGGACCGCGTTTACTTTGACTACCTTTGATTGCGGTAATTTGGGGTTTGGGGAGTGACAGCACATATGATGTGATCAGTGATGGGTGTGTTTGTGCGTAGGAACCTATTACGAGGCTCTAGGTAGCAATTTTTTTTTACATCTCATTCAGATCCAATCTTTTTTTCCAAGGCCTACTCCTGCTGACCATGTCTGCATTTGCTAATCTGGGGAACAGGTTGTCTGATTCAAACGTGGGAGTCCCTTCTTACTCTGTTGGGTTGAACCATGAAACCTGGAGCAAAGTAGAAGCAGCCGTGCCAGTCTGGGGTGGCTCGTCACTTGCAAGGTAGTAGGTGTCACCTGCCATCCTCCATCCTTTCTCTCTGCCATGATATGAGACCTTCGTATATGTGGGAAGTGGGAGAAGAGGCAAGAAAGATTTTTCATTGGATTGTCTGTACTCATTCAGAATTATTGTATTTGTACTAACAAAAGTGCTTTAAGCAGAAAACTAGCTTGGGTCATTCCTGCAATGACACTATTTGTGCCCAAGGATTGTCCCTCCGAGGCTCCCATGGGCCTGGCAAGGATGGGGTTGGTCCTATGCTTTTGTTTTTCTCTGCTTCTCTTTCCTCCAGAAGCATCCAGGGTTTCCAAGAGACAATGTTTGTTGCTACCTGTAGATCAACTCCTGACTCTGCAAGGTTTTTCCAGTCCCTCGTGACCTTTCCAGTTCTTCTGGGCTCTCTCCTTCTGCTCCCACAGCCACTTCATCACCTCTTGCCAAATGACTCAGGATGCAGCAGAGGCACGAAGTGCATGGAAATGGTTGCAGGACTTAAACAATGAATGGGAGCAAAAATGACTGAGAAACAGAACAAATCCTGGTCAAGAAGACATCTCAGAAGATGAGGATCCTTTGTCTTTAGAGAGAGAAATGACCAAGAGGAGGTCAGAGTCCAGGTTTGTAATGTCACAAATGGTGTGGAAACAGGAAAAAAAGAACATCCAGTTGCTCTTTGTTTTCCCCAAATGACTCCCCAAGGAGTTGGTCCATAGGCTCTTCCTCTGATCAGCTGTCTGCAAGATCCCGGGCAGGTGGCCCCATGCCCAGTCCCTGTGATGAGTCTTTTGCTTCCAGTCGTTCTTCTTTGCCCAGTTCCTCCTCTTCTACAGCAGCTTCAGCCCCCAACTCATTCTGTCTCTGCCTGTGTCCAGAGCAGGGTGGAGGGGATAAGCACCCAGTTTTCAAAGAAGTCTTCTACTCTGTTCTCTGGATTTTCCCTGACCTTGAGCATGAATCTTTAATTATCTCCTCTTGCAGCAAGGATGTGAAAGACCCACGTGACAGCTAATGTAGCAACTATACTTCAGAAATAATCTGTGAAAAAGCCATACTCTCCCAAAAAGACTTCGTATAAATACATGCATGAACGACATCAGGCAAGGAACATGATCTGCTAGAACATGGGGGAAATAGTAGGAATTAGTCCATAATAGCCAGGCTTCTCTTAGCCAGCTGGAGAAACTGAAAACAAAACTTCCTTCCCTTCCATCCACGTCAAAAATCCAGAAACGAAACTGAGTTATCGCACTGAATTCAGCTCATCTTGGAGCCAACAGAGCAGAAAAATGCAGCTCCTCAGCAGGAAGAATGGAGCAATGCACGCACACAGCCCACAACAAGAAAGAAGAAAGGCTTTGAAATTAAAACAAATAAATGAACAGTAAATAAATTACACCGTTAAAGCAAAATGCAGCTGAATAGAAAATCTGCAAGTGAGAAATGGGCTGTAGGAAGTGGAAATGTGAGAAAGCATTTAAATAGATTAGAGAGAGGGAAGGTTAATAATAATAAACAAGATTAATATTTCACCCAGAACTGGAAAGCAAAATAAATCAAAGCAAACACACAAAGCTTGGGGTGGAAATAATTAAAGACAGGCAAAGTGAGGGTAAGAAATAAGGTGGGATGGGAGGGATGTATCGAAGCTTCACCCTTTCTCCTATTGTGGCTTTACCTAGCGATGTGTAAAATGTACGTGGTGTTATGTGCATTGTTCAGGTATTAGCCACAGCCCTTCAGTGTCTGAGGAGCATTTTCTACAGCTCCCCAAATCCCAGTTTAACCAGCTATGGGAATCAAACTGCAGGGTCTCCTGTGAGGCCTGGATGAGGAAAGTATCTGGTGCATCCCCTGGCTCCATCCCTGTATCCCTGAAGGAGAAGACTGCAAAAGCTTTGGGATCCAGACTGGGGTCTGGCCAGGTCCCAAAACTGTGCTATTCTTGTGCGCTGTTGATATTACAATCACGCTCAGGGCCACTGCAAGGGCTCCGGGCTCCAACTGGCTCCACGGCGGTGGAGTGGGGGACAGGAGTCCTTTGAAGCAGGGAGCTGCCCATTTTATTTCAAGCAAGGAGTGAAGAGAGCTGGAAGAAAAGCCAGGAAAAAGACAACTAGGGTAGCGAGAAGTGCAGATTGTGTCAGGAGAACACAGCACGGAGGTGTTAAAACTACATTCCCAGGGACGTTAGAAAAAAAAAAAGAGGGGAGGGCAGCAGGGTGAATCCTGCTGCAGAAACTGGGCTAGGCAGGTGTTAACCTGATGGGTGTCATGGAGGGTATTAAAGAGTTAACAGAGCCTGGGAGTTCTAAGGAGTAAACCTTAACCCACTTTGAGCTTGGCAGTTGATGTCCTGTGTTTGTGCCAGACCTTGGGAGCGCGTTTTGCAAGGCCTGTCCCTTTTGTGCAACTGGACAGACACAAAGCGTGTTTTCAGCCCGTGATGGAGCGGTGAGGTGGAGCAAACTGCCAGGTCTGGGGATGTTTCAATGTCAACTCCCTCCACTTTCTCCGTTTTTCTTTCTGGCAAGTGGCTCCAACCACAGCTCTCCTCCATCGTGCAGAGAGGAAACTCTCTGTTTCAGCTCAGGGTTGTAAACTGCAGCCTCAACAGGAAAAGGAGAGGTCATGGGACACGATAGGAAGAAGGCAGCCATGGGTAGTGCTTCCAGTTTACCTGAGTCACTCTGATGGTGTATTGAGGGCAAGCGGTCCAGCCCAGTCCCAGACAGCATCAGGCTTATCTAGTCATGTTCTCTCCTCCTTCCTTGACAGGTCAGAGAAGGCTGGGTTGCTTCATCTGGCCATGCAATGGCAACAGGGTTAGGTGAAGGACTGGAAGGAGGGAGATCATAGGATCCAGAAACCGCAGGAAAAAAGGAAGATCTGCATGTGATATTTTGCCTTTTCCACCTTAAGGCCTGACTGTTGCAGGCAGCCTTGTTGTTGGTCACAATGGGTAAGAAACCTGAGTCCTTTGGGGCTGCAGCTACCAGCCAACAGGGACCCAAAGCCATTTTGTCACATTCCCCTAACCTCCAAGGTCCTAAGAGATAATTCAGTCCCATCAGCTTGGAGGCTCATGGGGAGATATCACACAGTACCATCATGCATGGAGTCAATCACCATGAATCACATCCCCGCTGATGCCCTGCCTGATGGGCCAGATCCAGACTAGCTCACCAAACAGGGCACAAGCCCAGCCTCAACACCATCCATGCCATCGGACCATCAACATGGCTTGGGCACACCCCAGGCAGCATTGTCTCAAGCATTGCCCTGACATAGGGCTACTCCTTGCAAGCAATTTGGCTGTAACCACCCTGTTTGCAGAGGAAAGAAGTTAGAGTTACGGATGTGAATCATCCTTCTTGGATACAGAGCCAAGGTTTTTTATTCTGTGGTGACACCTCTGCAGCCAGGAGGGGAGATATTGGAGAACTGCAGGGTCTGAAGGAAAAAAGGACAGCAAAGAAGAATGGTTGGGAGAAGGAAGAAGCAAGAGAGAAAAACTCCTTACCCTCTTGAGATTGCCCCAAAAGAGTTAATGCTAGTCCTGGCCAAGGAGGACACCACTGGCCACAACTATGTTTGGGGAGAAATGATCCTCACAGGTTTATTTAAGTTTGCATTTGTAACACAGCTCAGTTGATAATTCCCAAAACTGTCATTGCTTTTTGATGGAAAGTGGGAATTTCTCTTTTTCCGAGGTCCAGCCCTCCTGACCCTCTTTCATCACGTGAGCAGCCAATGTGCAGTCACCAAAATGGGACCGTCCCATGTCCTGACATGTGATGTTCTGGTCTTTCTTTGGAAATCTTGGTCTGCAATAGGCATTAGAACCATGCTAGTACAAACACTTATGAAAGGCTGATTGAAAGCTTTGCCACAGAAGATTTTGGCCAACGTCTACAGGAGGAAAAGTAGGTGACAGCTCTTACGTTTGTTTTCACACGTGTCTTTCTGATCACTGTGGGATTTTTGTGTTTGTTTTGTGGGATTTTTTAAATTGAACTTTAAAATCCTGGAGTTACATGGTGGTGTAGAGAGCAGTCATTTGAACCTGCCGGGCCAGTGATATGTGAGAAAAACTAATCTGTGACACAGCTGTGGTAGCAGCTGGCTTGTGAAAGCTTTCACAGCCGTCCACAGGGACACCAAGAAAGTCTTAGTCTAGTAATCTGTTGTACTTCTGTAAGAAATAAAATTTTCCATATCTACCCATTACAAAGGGTAGACACACACACCCCACCCCGGAAGGCAAGGAAACAGTCACAGGTTTCAAAATTGCTTTTTTTTGGTTTTTTTTTTAAATTTGCTTTAAATTTTTGACTCAACTTTTGCCTGATAGGTATTTCAGGCCTGGAAAGCTGTGATGAGCTCCATGGACGACCTCTCTCTCTCTCCTCTTAATTTGTTTTAGCGGCTCTGCGTCTGATTTTTTCCAGGTGGACCCCAACTGGGAGCGGAAAAACTCATCATGAGTGGAAAAACTCATCATGAGTGGAAAAACTCAGCACATGCGTGGGAAGATCAGAATGCTCCAGTTTCTTTCCTGATCCACTCCCGTTGACCCAGTCAGGTACAGCATCAAAACCCCAGTTGCGTGGTGAGAACAAGAGCTTGGGCCATCCCTTGTTACGTCTAGAAACTTGTCACACCTCAGGTAATAGCCATACTGAAACTTCCACAACTGCGGCCAAGGGCAAGGAGAGCAGGGCTGTCCTTGGAGGAGGAGAGCCCAGGGCAGGTGGAGGAGCTGCAGATGAAGGAAATATCCTGGCTGAAACCATCCCAGCCCAACGGGTGTGTTCAGCAGGTCAGAGAAGCAAACAGGATGATATCTGGGAACACGATCACGTTCCTCACCAGACAAGCAGAAGGATGATTTCCCAGGAGGGTTAGCCAAAAAGTCAAGGCTGTGTTTGTTTTGTTTTGTTTTGTTTTGTTTTAATTATTGTTATTTTGGAAAGGCAGAGCATGATTTTGCTGGGCTGCATTTGCACTGGTGGTTGGGCAGAAGGAGGGAAAGGTGTCAGTCCATCTCAAGAGCATCCCTGCATGCTGCGGATGGGCTTTGGCTTCTCTTGCCCCATCCTCCCTGCTTGTGGGGTGTGGTGAGAGCTGCTCACGTGCCATGAGCGACCCCATCCACAGTTGGAGTGGCCCCTCCAAACCCATCTCCCCAGCTGTTCAGTGCAAACAAGGGCTCATAAACCTCATGGATGACAGCCTGGGAGGGGCATGGGAACCAAAAGCCACCCACACTGATGCAAATGCCCTCTCATTTCTGGGCTGTAAACACAATGCTTGGCACCAGGACCTGGTTTTGCTCACAGCCACTCTCTCCTGCCTCCCTGCGTGGAGGAAACCCCACTTTTGTACCAGCTGAAAGGGAGATGGGATGAAGGAAACACCGACAGAAATAGCTCTGGGATGGGTTCAGCACCATGAAACCCATTCTGCAGCCAAAACCTCACCCCCTGTCCTCTGGGCGTGGCTGTCACAGTAGACATGCAGGGTATCTCCTCTCCTTTGACATGTCCACAGCACCAAGTGAGGCCTCTGGCATCACTTCAACAGCCAAAATTGAGCCATGACATCTCCAGTGCCCTCACTGCCACCTGGTCCTGATGGTGGGATGGGTCCTGCCCACCCACTCTGACCCCATCTCATTTCCCCAGGGAAGAGTGACCAAGAAGGGGAGGATGCAACATGCCATTCTGAGCAAGCAATCTCTGCACCTACTGGAGTCAGGCATCGCTTCCTTTGGGTTTCTTATGCCAGTTGTACAACGCGGTGGGGTCCTGGCCGGACCGATGAAGTGCTACGGTAACAAAAAAGTGCTGTGAACCTGCTTCTACATCAATAAATAAGTCAAGGACAGGGCACGGGCTCGCACATTTGCCCACTATCAGCACTCACCCATACCAAGAAACACCTCCCAGACCATGCTGAGGAGACAGCCCAGAGCCATTTGGATGTGGTCACCTCATTTTGGGGATGGAAAGGGTGCCACAAGCATGCCATATTGCGTGGCCTCAGGGCTGGAGAATGGATTCTGCCCTGTGCTCTTTGCCTGTCTGGATGGAGCCTCTCCCTGTAGCATTTATTCTCAGGAACTTGGTTTCTCCTTTTTGCTTCTTCACACTCCCACCAACGCGTGCAGTGCAGCATTTAGCATGGAGGGTTTGGAGTGGGAGGTGAGATTATCTGTGGGGACGCTGCTGTGACAGCCTCTGACCCAGCTCCTTTTTTGCTCCAAATTAAGAGGAAGAGGCCATGCAGGCAGGACCATTTCAGTAACGCCTGGGAGATGCTGAGCACCCCTCCTGCCGGTTTCCTTGGAAGCAGGACAGCATCTGGGTTTCTGCCACCGAGCCTTGGTGACGGTGGGTATTGTTGGGAAATGAAATATGATCAGACCTAGAAATTAATCAAGATGTGCCTCCTCTGAATCCTTCAGCCCCACAGAAAGCAGGAAATCTCGGAGAGAGCATCTGTCTCCTGATACATCCTCTGTTTGTACTTTCAGGAGCCTTGGAGTTGAGTGAGGGGTCCTGGACCTCATCAGACCTACTGAGCAGCCTCAGCCTGTTCTGAGACCTGTGACCCTGCCGACAACAAATCAGGCAGTGGCCAAGCAACTGATGCACCGAGCAACGCCCACACACTTGCCTTCCCAGATTCAGATTCAGATCAGATATTAGGAAAAAAAATTTTACACTGAGGGTGGCAACAATGGGAACACAGGTTGCCCAGAGAGGTGGTGGATGCCCCATCCCTGGAAACATTCCAGGCCAGGTTGGCCGGGGCTCTGAGCAACCTGATGTGGTTGGAGATGTCCCTGCTACTTGCAGGGGGGTTGGACTGGATGGGCTTTGAAGATCCCTTTCAACGCAAACCATTCTGTGGTTCTATGATCCATGTGTGTCTACATCCACCCACTGTAAAAGCTCCTGTGCGATAGGGAAGTTGGGGAGAGGTGTCTTTCTGCACTGTACGCATGCGTGGCTCCTAACAGAGCTCCTAATAAAAGCTGCTTGGCACCACAGTGAGTCAAAGAACAGCATTTCTGGAGGAGTGAGCAACGTGGGAGCAGCCCCGGCTTTGCCACGACAGGTTTCTGCATCGCATCGTGGTGAGGATGAGTGTTCACACCGGTTATAGCAGCACAGTGCTGCAGGGTCCCGGAAGAGGCAAGCTCTGAGTGCTCAGACATCTGCAGTGGGTGGGTGGGCTGACCCTTCCTGGTCCCAGTGTAAGGACATCTCTGGATCAGCTGGGTGAAGCCATCAGGATACTGAGATCCAAAGAGCCCTCCAGGTCAGGGCGAGAAGCCTTGTGTTGTTATCTCCATCTTAAGCGCATGAATCAGAGACACCAGATGACTCTCCCAAGGTCAGACATGAGGAAGCAGCGGTAGAGCTTTGTTTGAAGTCTCATCTAGACCACCTTTTCCTCCAAGACCTTCATGGACTTCTTCCCTTCTCTACTTTCACACAATTGCTGAAGGCATCAGGCAATGGGTTGAAGACAGGGTTAAAACCCACAGGTGAGGAGGAAAAAGGTGGAATCTCCATTATTTGCATGCATGGTGGGTTGCAGGTGCTAGTCTTGTTTTTTTGGCAGTGATCATTTGTGAGAGGAATAGAGGGAGTTAGCAGAGTTTGGTATTAGAGAGGCAGGAAGGTGTTCACAGATCCATTGCAAAGAGAGAATATGTAGGAAAATAAGAAAGAAGGGACAGAGTCACCTGTAATGGGACAGAAAGGTGCAGCACCATCCGATTTGATCCCCTCTTTACTCCCCAGGACCTCATAGATGCCAAGAAAATAAGGTTCCCTTCATGCTGCCCAGGCCCAGTCTGACAACAGCCCAGTGATTTTGGGGACTTCCAAGAGCACCGCAGCCTTAGGAGAGGGAGGGACAGAGAGTCACACCCCACTTCCAAGCAACCCATGGCCACAGGCTCTGGATTGAAACTTGGCAGGGCTTGGTTCCAGGTTTGGGATTCGGATGCAAATGCCCTCTCTTCTAGCACAGGCACCCCAGGAGCTGGTATTAGATAGAATCATAGAATGGTTAGGGTTGGAAGGGACATTTAAAGTCCATCTAGTCCAACCCCCCTGCAAGGAGCAGGGACATCTCCAACCACATCAGGTTGCTCACAGCCCCGGCCAACCTGGCCTGGAATGTTTCCAGGGATGGGGCATCCACCACCTCTCTGGGCAACCTGGGACAGTGTGCCACCACCCTCATCACAAAAAAAAAAAATCCTAATATCTGATCTAAATCTATCTCCCTCTATTTTTAAGTAATTACCCCTCATCCTATCCCACCAGGCCCTGCTGAAGAGTCTCTCCCCATCTTTCCTGCAGCCCCCTTGAGGCACTGGAAGGCTGCTCTAAGGTCTCCCTGGAGCCTCCTCTTCTCCAGGCTGAACAGCCCCAACTCTCTCAGTCTGGCCTCACAGAAGAGGTGCTCCAGCCCTCTGATCATTTGCATGGCCTCCTCTGGACCCTCTCCAACTGGTCCATGTCCTTCTGATCTTGGGGGCTCCAGAACTGGACACAGTGCTGCAGGTGGGGTCTCACCAGGGCAGAGCAGAGGGGGAGAATCCCCTCCCTCGACCTGCTGACCACGCTGCTGGTGATGCAGCCCAGATGCACCAGGATCATCCTGCGCAGACAAACCCAGGCACATCCCCAGTGTGGGAGCAAGCAGATGCTGGAGGCTGGCCAGGGCCCGCCATCAGTGAAGAGATCGGTGCGGCTGGCATCAGCAGCGCGGTCCCGCAGCCATCCTTCCCTGGGCTACTTCCAACCGAGCCATCTCATCCTTCGCACGGGTGCTGGTTTTCCCCCTGGAAATTGCTCCAGGAGCAAAGGCTTTCTGTGGGCAGACAGCATTTTGTGGTCAGTCTGGCGCCACACAAAGTCACCAGCTCCCTCTCGTGGGCTTAGTCTGGCTCTCAGCGCTGGAAACTGTCCAGGATTTCCCAGGAAAGGGAGTTTTTTGTTGTTTATCTCCATCTCATAATTCAGAATATTCATCAGTGCACCAGACCTGGAAGTTTTATGGAAATGTGCCAACTTCCATCAAGTTTCCTCCTGTAGGCGGGGTTTTTTTTATAGTTTTGCCATCTCTTCTTTTTTTTTTTTTTTTTTTTTTTT
>JAAGAY010001169.1:0-12597 GCA_011801015.1 Ardeotis arabs | reverse complement strand
CAGGTCCCTCTGGATGGCATCCCTCCCCTCCAGCGTGTCGACGGCACCACACAGCTTGGTGTCGTTGGTGAACTTGCTGAGGGTGCACTCTATCCCACTGTCCATGTCGCCGACAAAGATGTTGAACAGGGCCGGGCCCAACACGGACCCCTGAGGGACGCCACTCATGACGGGTCTCCACTTGGACATCGAGCCATTGACCACCACTCTCTGAGTGTGGCCATCCAGCCAACTCTTTATCCACCAAGTGGTCCATCCATCAAAGCCATGCTTCTCTAGCTTACAGAGAAGGATGTCATGCGGGACAGTGTCAAAAGCTTTGCACAAGTCCAGGTAGATGACATCCGTTGCTCGTCCCTTGTCCACCGATGCTGTCACCCCGTCATAAAAGGCCACCAAGTTGGTCAGGCACGATCTGCCCTTGGTGAAGCCATGTTGGCTGTCACCAACTACCTCCTTGCTCTCCATGTGCCTTAGCATGGTTTCCAGGAGAATCTGCTCCATCACCTTGCCAGGCACAGAGGTGAGGCTGACCGGCCTGTAGTTGCCCGGGTCCTCCTTGTTCCCTTTCTTTAAAATGGGGGTTATGTTCCCTCTCTTCCAGTCATCGGGGACCTCACTAGACCGCCACAATTTCTCAAATATGATGGCCAGTGGCTTGGCAACTTCATCCTCCAGTTCCCTCAGGACGCGCGGATGGATCTCATCAGGCCCCATGGACTTGTGCACCTTCAGGTTCCTCAGATGATCCCGAACCTGCTCTTCGAGTACAGTGGGCGGTTCTTCGTCCTCGCAGTCCCTGCCTGTGCCTTCCACGGCTTGGGTGGTGAGACAAGAGCCCTTGTTAGTGAAGACTGAGGCAAAAAAGTCATTGAGTACCTCGGCCTTCTCCATGTCCTGGGTAACCAGGACACCAGTTTCCTTCCGGAGGGGGCCTACAGTTTCCTTGGACTTTCTTCTGTCTCCTACATACCTATAGAAGCTTTTCTTGTTGCTTCTTATATCCCTGGCCAGGTTCAATTCCATCAGGGCTTTAGCTTTCCTCACCAGATCCCTGGCCACTCGCGCAGCCTCTTTGTAGTCCTCCCAGGCTACCTGCCTCCGTTTCCACCCTCTATAGGCTTCCTTCTTCACTTTCAGTTGGTCCAGGAGCTCCTTGCTCATCCATGCAGGCCTCCTGGCCTTTTTGCCCGACTTGTTCTTCATCAGGATGCACCTCTGCTGAGCCTGGAGGAGGTGCTCCTTGAACGTGGACCAACCTATCTCTTTGGACAGTTCAGATCAACTGTCTCAGCTGTGTATCCTTCCCAATCTCTTGCCCACCTCTAGCCTATTCACTGTAGGGGCAGAATGGGAAAAAGAAAGCATTGCCACTGTGCAAACACTGTTCAGCAACAGCCAAAACACTGGTGTGTCATCAACACTGTTTTAGCCACAAATCCAAAAAGCAGCACCACATGGGCTGCTGTGAAGAAACTTAACTCCATCCCAGCCAGACCCAGCACAAGGTCTGATGTCATTGCCCTCATGGGGGCAAGGCAAAATCAGGAGCCACTGGAGAACAATGTAGTTCATCTATGTGCTACCAGTGCTACCACCTATTGAGGGCTGGTAAAGGGCTGAGGGGTTGAGAAGAGCAGAGCAGATCCAAAATCAGAGTGAATGTCTCATCTGTCTGTAGCTCCCAAAGCAACTCAACTGTTGTTATTAAGCGCTAATTGTTGATTTGCTGCACGGATGGTCTAAAATGGAAAAGCAGTCAGATATTATTCTTTCTCACTTCAGATCAGATTGCCAAGGGCAGGATAAGGTTGCATTGAATTATTTTCATATTGTCCATTTTTTTGGCCCTACTTAAGCAACAGCATGGGTTTTGCTTTAAAGGGAATGCAGAAAGAAATATGTAGGTTTGCATATTAAAATGCACAAACTTCTCACTCTGCAGTCTAAGCCTTTCACTAGGCAACGAGAATTTTTCTGCTTGTTTTATATCTGTTAGATCCCTTCCCACTTTGATTGCACATCCTTTCCCTTCTGCTGTAAACAGACAGAGATCATCACTGCGTTTTACTGAACGCTTGCCAAAAGAAGGTGCTGGGTTTTATGGGAGGTGTTGGAAACATCTCAAAATATAGGTTGTATAGCAGAACACTCAGGATTTTTTTTTTGCCCTTAAAAGTGTCATATTGGCACACAAAATATCTTTCTGTGGCTGTTTGTGTGGAACAGGCGCCCATTTATTAACAAGCTGGTGTTCAGTCCATCAATAGCTGAAGTGTTTTGTTTGGAAGCTTTGGCCTTGCCTTTTGTTTTGGGTTTGTTTTTTGTTTTTTTTTTTTCTCAGTTGAAGAAGCTATTGTTATCACACCACACAAGCAACAGTGATTCCAACTGTCCCAAATATCGTTTTGCTTGCAGTCTCACCAGCACTTATTTAATTATTGTCTCATTTAATTTAAATTATATATTGTAAGAACATTTTAGTACTTTAAGCCACAGAGAACACTTGAGAACATTTTTATCACTGATAAATAGAGACTCAGAAAAGGATAGGGGCACCTGCATGCATTTCTCATTTTAATATATAGTTAAGTTAATTATATTACTTAATAAGAAAGATTGTGCATGAAAGTACTGGATGCAGTCAGGAGGTTTTTATATAATAAGCAGTTTTTCAAAATATATTGGTTGCATACTGATACTCTAGCTTTTCTTTTTGGGCTGAGGAAATAACTGGAACTGTACATTGCTTTTTACAAAATTTAACTTCATCTTTGCTTGCATGATGACAGTAAGTCAGAGGCTGTAACTGGAATCTGATGTGAATGAGTTTGGCCAGTGTTTCTCATTATGTTATAGACTGAGCCAAAATGCTGGAGTCAGACATTTTTTTATTTTGGTGCATTTGAAATCCCCACCACTGTGCATGTTTCAAAATGTTCTCATCTTTAGGGACTTTTGTGAGATCAGTGGAGGCAAAAATTAATGATTGTGTTTGTGGACATTTAACTTTAATCTCAACCGATTAAATGCAATTTTCTGTAACATCAGGTGTTTGGTCACAGCTTTAAGACAATTAAAATTCCCCCTTCCTGTCCTCAGACAGTATACATAATGGTGAAGAACTCCATGCTGACTTTGAGTGGGTCACCATGCCCACATAGCACCCTGCAATACTGGGAGGAGGTGTTAATTTGTTGCCTGAAATGCTGTAAGTACATAAACAGGGGATGGTGACTGAACCAATAAATCCTTCCTCTCAGGGCACTGTCAATGTAAGTACTCTACTAATATGAAAAGCAAAGTTCCTACCATGCTTCACCAAATTCCTAGAACATCTCCCTTTTTCAAGCACCTGTCTATTCTTGAGACAAAGTTTCTATTTTATCTATTTATTTTTTTTTTTCTCCAAGTTGCCTGTGCATTTGTCACAAGACACATAGGCTGAAGTACAATTACAGACCAGAATGCCAACACATCGACCTGAAATATGAAAAGTGCTCTTTCCTTCCCTGATGAAAAAACAGCAGACAAGAAGTAAAAATATAAATGGTAAAAAAAAAAAAAAAAAAAGAAAGAAAGAAATCTATCTAACTTAGTAATGAGGAAATAAAGGATTCACAGATGACAACTTAGTCCTTAGAAAATGTTGAAGTTTTACTAAGGATACACTTGGCCCAGGTGGAGTAGCAAACTGTAATCCTCCATGTGAGAGAATTATTACCTTAATCCAAGGTACTGACAAAGTATGACTCAGAAAATAAGAACCAAAAGCAAAATACAAATGAATATTTTTATCTTAAGAAATAAGACTACATTTGGTGAGTCCATTTATTAAACCACATTCCTACTATCCTTCAGGTTTTTGTATGTATTTCTCTGCTTCTCTTCTAGATCTTTTATTGTCTGCATCAAGGACACAAATGAAGGAACATTCACCCATGTAAAGTTTTCTTTTGTGCTTCCTTAGGTGAGTTCAGATGAGTGTTTTTCTGTAGTGTGCCTAGCGTACACTTCTGGTTTATTTTATGTGTGGGACGTCTCAGTAAACAGAGCTCAGTGGTCACTTGAATTTTCATACTTCAGTTTATCAGAATGTGATCAGAAAGTTTGACATCATTTGGACAACAAAGGTCATTCCCATGCCTTGTATCTATTAATTAAGTACTGCAGAGCTCAAGAGAGCTATAATTATGCTGTTCTGCAGAGTTTTATGAAATTTCATTAGTGAAGTTTTTTACCAGTTTTCAAGGCACTCAAAAAAAAAAAAAGAAAAGAAAAGTTATCATCTGATAACTTGTTTAAGATTTTTTTTTTAAAGTATACAGGATTTTTAGAAGGAATGACAACTGCAAGCTATAAAACACATCAGCAATTCTAGAAAGAACTTACCAGGAGCCTGGAAAAACAGAAACTGAAATGAAATGTGTAAATGTTTTCAGAGGGTAGTGGATGTGCCATGCAAAACAGAATTAAACTGACTTCACAATTTAAGGTATTTGAACAAATGAATGGCAAAGGTTTTGTCATATGTCTTTGTGCTAGCCATCAGAATAGCTAATGTGTGTCTCCATCTCATGCTGCGCTGCCTTTCCCCACAGGACTGTGCTCCTGAATGGTCTTTAAAATCAAGCTAATGGAACTCTATGTTGATCCTGAGAGAATCCTGAATCCGGGGGTGAGATTACCCCTTCTTGGCTGACAGAGACAAAATGCGTGCAAGAAAGGATTCCCGAGATGTTTCTAAGTCAGTGACAGAGTCAAAAATAAGTGTGTCCAGCTTTTTCCCAGAAGAATTGTCTTGTCCTATAATGTGACATTTACCCTTCATGTGAACTTTTGTTAACGTGTCAGATTGCAGAAGACTGTATAAATATTTTTTTCCCGAGGCATAAATCACACTAGATACTTCGCTAATGTAATATAATTAATTAATGTACTGCTCTTCATCAGAGGAACTTCTCTGCCTGTTTTGCATAATTATAGCTAGGTCCATATTTATCAGAAACCTCTCTAGAATGGCCACAAACAACATTTGCTTTCACTGTATCGCATTATGATAGTGGAGAGATCATGCCCTGGTGGAATTCATGATCTCAAGGGAAATAGGCCAGGCAAGAAGTATAGACATGACCCTGAATATTAGGAAAACAAACTTTTAGTTATTTAAAGAACTAGTGGATGGGACCCCTTGGGAAACTGTCCTCAGGGATAAAGAAGCAGAAGAGAGCTGGCAGCTATTTAAAGACTTTTTCTTTAAAGGACAAGAACTCTCAATTCCCATGTTCAAGAAATAGGGCAAGGAAGGCAGGAGACCAGCACGGCCAAGTAAGGTCCTCCTAGTCAATCTGAAACAGAAGAGTGCATAGAGGGATACTGCCTAAACATGAGCTGACAATGCATGCTTGCAGCCCAGAAAGCCAACCACATCCTGGGCTGCATCAAAAGAAGCATAGCAAGCAGGTCGAGAAAGGTGATTCTGCCCCTCTACTCTTGCACTTAGTCTTGCACTTAGTTCAGGGCAGTCACCAGTTTCAGTACAGGCTGAGTGATAAACTGATTAAGAGCAGCCCTGCAGAGAAGGACTTGGGGAAATTGGTAAATAAAAAATTGGACATATGCTGACAGTGAACCCAGAAAGCCAATCACAACTTGGGATGTGTAAAAAAATCATGACCAGCAGGTTTAGGGAGGTTATTCTCTCCCTCCACTCCACTCTCATGAGACCCTAGCTGGAGTACTGTGTCCAGCCCTGGGTTCTCCAGCACAAGAAAGACAGGGACCTGTTGAAGCAGGTCCAGAGGAAGCCACAAAAGTGATCAGAAGTCTGAACCACCTCTCCTATGAAGAAAGGCTGAGAGAGTTGGGGTTGTTCAGCCTGGAGAAGAGAAGGCTACATGGAAACCTTATTGCAGCCTTTCAGTTTTAAACAGGGCTTATAAAAAAGACGGAGAGAGACTTTTTCCAAGGTCTGTCATGACAGGACAAGGTGCAGCAGTTTTAAACTGAAAGAGGGTAGATTTAGATTAAATAGAAGGAAGGAATTCTTTACAATGAGGGTGGTGAGACACTGGAACAAGTCACTCAGAGAAGTTGTAGGTGTCCTGTCATTGGAAGTGTTCAAGGTCAGGCTGGATGAGTCTTTCAGCAACCTCATATAGTGAAAGATGTCCCTGTCCGTGGCAAGGGTGTTGGACTAGATCTTTAAAGTTCCTTTCCAACTCAAACCATTCTATGATTCTGTGATCATGCAGGTAACTACTCTTTGTGCCTGCCTTTCTCTGAGCTCTCACTCAGCAATTTAGGGTTACATATGAAACCTCCCTTAAGGCACAATCTCTTTGTTTTAATACTAACTCTTAGCACTGAGTCAGGAGGGCTGTCTCTGAATGGAGGTGATGAGTGACTCATTAACCTGTCTGGAGGATGCTGTATAGGACCAAGTTGACTTTGAATCACTGAGCTTACAAAGAAGAGTACAATATCACGGCACTGAGTTAAGTCATCTTTAGGGCATCTCTTCAATACAAACAGATCCTCAGCTGACACAGCTGTTCCTACTTTCTGACTTTTCTAGCTAGAAAGGTTGGTCCTATTTATGAAGCAGTAACTTGGCATTTATGAGTCCTAGCTTAAATTTCTTGTACCTCTGCCGACTTTCTTTGTGACCTTGGACAAACTTTTCAGGAAAAGATGTTTAAAGGTATTGAACACCTACAGTTGTAAAGATGTGCCTAGGGATTTAAATGGGACGTGGACATCTCTGAAAATGTCACAGAATACCAAATATCTTATTTTCAAATCTTCCTTTTAGTCTTTTCATTGTTCTGTTGCTCATCAGTAGATAGGAGATAGGAGCACTCTCCTGTCTCATCGGATAAAAATCTATCAGGATTGTGATATTTTTTCTATATCCATATAAGAAATATGAGATTGGAGAGTTTTAAGGTAGGTGTTAGATGGACAAAGGTACATTCTTATTATAATCTCAAAAATCACAGGTTACAGTAGTACTTATTTTGTCATAGTAGGACAACTTTGAAGTCTCCAAGCTGTGCATTTATCAAATAATAGAAAAAGAGATATAAAAAGTATGAAAAGAACTGTCCTCTACAAACACTATTATGGCAAAAGTTCTCAAAACCATATGTATTCATATAGGTATACATATATACTATATGGCACACTATAAAATCATGGGTATGGAGCAGAAAATCAGACTTAAATTACATCAGGAAGTGGTAGTGGCATCTAGTTACATAGATCTAAAACCAAAACAACCACATACAGATACAATAACTTATTTCTACAAAAATGTTATTTGCCTGATCAGATGTTTCTCTCTGTAGCTCTTTCCCTTGGTTTGCAGCACGCTGAAGCGACAGATCGCTATTTTTTCCACCAAAGACTACAAATACTTGTGACAGTGAAATCCCTATTTAAGAGTGGATTACAAATAAGTTTTTGCCTAATTGGTTCTTATGCTGCTTGTGCAACCGCAGTGTGCCTTTGTAATCATTATCTTTTCCTGAGCAGAACTGAGCAACATGTGGAAAGTTTAATGAAAAAGGCTGTTTGGTAGGATAATAACGTATCAGAGCATCTGAACTTGAAAGTAATGGCCTTTGATGCAGAAAGAGTCATCTGTCTAAGTCTGTCATAATCACAACTCTCTCCATCCTTTTCATTTGCGCTAAGTGCCCAGCAGAAAGCATCTCTTCCACACACTGCAGTTCTTTATGAATTTGTTGGTTTTGCTTTGTGATCAGCTGTTTTGCTACTGAAGTGGCAGCTTAATACATATTTCTTGACTAGCCTGTGTGTTATGTCATTTAGTGGAAGTAAAGTGAACCTCTCCTACAGACCGATGGGTCATCCTGCAAGGTGGGGAGAATTCACAGCAGCCTCTCTTCCTACCTCCATGCAATTCCTCACCAAAGCAAGACCTGATGTTGGTTATTGATGAAGAACAGAAGAATAAGCAGGCAGGAAATTCAGGGCACAGTTCAATTACTAGCTTCTGCCTATATCAGAAAATTGAAGGAGTTGGCCAAATTTGCTGATCTGATTGAAAGCTAACCCAGGAAAAGATCCAATTTAAAAATTAGTTTTCTTTTGGATCTGTTAGTCAATTAGTGATCTCACAGGAGTGTTATCACTGGAGCAACATAAAAGACAGAGCTGGCATGCTTGTGTAAGGAAGAAAGAGAACACGAATAGCCCTTTTAGAGTTCATTCCTATAATAGTTGATTCAACTGGCTGTAAAACCACAGAACTAGAGAGGACTTCACTTAATCAGCACAATTCTGTGCTCTCTTTGTAATGAGCAGCAAAAGGACTAGGATATGTTTTTTTAAAATGTACTTAAACATACATTTTTTACATACAAGCGTTTTAATCAGATTTCTCTTTAGAACTTGTTGGTATTTCAGTTATTACTATAACGCTTCATAAATATTCCCCATGGTTGCATTCTTGAATTGAAGCCACTGGAGATTAAAGATAAAACTCTCAAAAGGGAAGACATTCTACATGATGGGTAGACTGACATGATATTAGAACACGGTTTGACCTGGACAGACACCGCTGCATTGTGATTTTACAAATTGCTTTCCCTTTCTTATATCTTAGCTTTGACAGCTGTAAAGCAGAAATAATTATACAAGCCTCCTCTGAAAGAGCATTCAGATTCCTGAGAACGAAGTGTGCTCTTGGAGAAATGTGTATTACCAACAGTAATTAAGACTTGCTGGGGTTAATGGAAGCAAGAAGTTCTGGGGATGAGTCTATCATTCAAAGTTGCAGATTCAACTGAACACACCGGAAAGTTAAATAACAAACAATAAAACTACCAGTATGTAAAGCAATTTGAGGCAGTAATAAAACTGCTGGGATTTGATGTAAATGGTACCAAGTTTGTAGCAAATGTTATGAAAGTCTGCTTACATCAGATGTGTTGCATTATCCATTAAATGCACAAGACCTTTTTCAGACAGCTATGTCAATTCATGTCAGAACAAAAGAACAATAAAGCAGTGGATTCTGCAGAAGTTGAATATTATGAAATAAAATTCCAGTGGATTTGATCTGTTGAGTGTTTTATTGCGTATTTTTTAAGATTAAATGCAGACTTTCTGATGAATCCTGACATGTTTATTTCTTCCTTCCCCAGCACAACTAAAATAACCAATAAACACAAAAAAAAACCTCTCCTGCAAAGATTGTGTTATTATTTTTCTTCCAGGTTTTGAGCACCTGGCTTTTTTTCTGCCCAATTCATTATTTATTTTATGAGTGGTAGTAAAAATAAGTAACTAACTAACTAACTAGATGTTCATCCCCTCACCCTCAACATCAACAGAGCTGTAAGCACTGGTTTATTTGAAAAAAATGTTTATGGCTTTTATAGGACACTTTTGAGTAAACTTTACAACGGTTATTGAAAGGATTCTGAAAAAAAGTATTACATTGCTACAACATTATTTTGATGTTCCTACATTGCAATGACTGGAATTTGAGGTGAATACTTATTTGGCTTTGTCAGCAGAACATTTTATCTATAATACCATCATTCTGGGGAATTAAAAACATATGTATATAATGGCTAATTCACTTTCCCCACTACAATGACTGTATTTATGTGATGACAACATGGGCTATCTCTAAGGAGAACAGCCCTGTAAGAAAAAAAATCAAACGTTTTGCCTCCAACTTACACACACAAACCCATATTTGCTGGAGTACTTCAAGAGCTCCTGTATTATGTTTGTAGTATGCTTCATAAACTGCACTAAGCAAAACAGTAAAGACTAATGGTAAGCAGATTAGATTGCTATGGAGAGTAGAATGAGTTTATCCAAAATTATTTTATATAGTGGGATAAGGGACAAGATGACCCACAAAGAAGTGAGGTAGGAGTGGACTGCATTGGCAAGGAAAGTGTGCAGCATGTTGTGGAATAGAGAGACCCTGAAAACAGTAACAGGGCTGAAGGTGCCTCACCTCAAGAATATGCACACCAGTAATGAAGCCCCTACATATATGGGGGAAGCTCTCATACCTATTCAGTGAAATCTCCATAACTGAGGGTCCATGAGAAGTGTCTGTACACTAATTCACACAGGAAATGAGATGACTGATGTCATGGCATGGCTACTCTCGATTATTTTTAAAGGTCATTAAGATCAGGGAAGGTTCCTGAGGACTGGAAGAAAACAAATATCACTCCTGTCTTGAAGAATAACAAGAGGGAAGATCTAGAGAAATATGGAGTGCTCAGCCTCATCTCAATCTCTGGCAAAATGATGGAGCAAATCCTGCTGGAAATAATTTACAAATATATGAAAAGGAATAAGATGATTTGGAGTCATCAACATGGATTTTTGAAGGTAAAATAGTGACTGACCAACTTGACAGACTTCTACAACAAGTTATCTGTCGATAGGAAAGGGAGAGCAACAGATATTGTTTATCTTGAATTCAGCAGGCTTTTGACACAGTCACTCATACCGTCCTTAGATAAACTATGAAATAAGGACAAGATAAATAGATAGTGAAGAGGACTAAAAGATGGATGAACTGCTGGGCACAAAGGGTTGTGATCAGCTCCACAAAGTTGAACTCAGTTACTCATGAGGTACCCTTGGGATCTGTACTGGAGCCAGTACTGTTTAAGATCTTCATTGGAGTGCACCCTCACCAACTCTGCAGATTATATAGGAAGGAGTGGCTGATGCATCAGGGAGTTGTGCTGCCATCCAGAGGAATGTGAACAGGTTGGAGAAATGGTCTGACAGGAGCCTCATGAAGCTCAGAGGTGAGTCCTGCCCTTGGGGAAGAACAACCCCGTGCACCAGTGCAAGCTGAGGACTAATCAGCTTGAAAGTAGCTTTGCAAAACAGGACTTGGGGGTCCTGGTGGACATCAAGTTGCATGTAATTCAGCAGTGTGCCCTTGCAGCAATGAAAGCCAGCTTCCTCCTGGGCTGCGTTAGGGAGAATATTGCCAGTAAGTCATAGAATCATAGGATGGTTTGGGTTGGAAGGGACTTTTAAAGATCATCTAGCCCAACTCCTCCCACCATGAACAGTGACTTCTTTCACTAGACGAAGTTGCTCAGAGCCCCATCCAACGTAGCACTGAACACTTCCAAGGATGTGGCATCCACAGCTTCTCTGGGCAACTTGCTTCTGTGCCTCACCACCCTTAGCGTAAAAAAATTTCCCCCTTATATGTAATCTAAATCTAACCTCTTTCAGTTTACAACAGCACTCAATCCCACTGTCTATGTCGTGGATGAAGATATTAAATAATTCTGGTCCCAGTACAGACACTTGAGGGACACAACACGTTACTGGTTTCCACTTGGACATTGAGCCATTGCCTGCAACGCTTTGGATGCAGTCACCCAGCCAATTCATAACTCATCTAAGAGTCCACCTATCAAACTCTGAGGTCTCCAATTTAGTGGCAAGAATGTTGGAACCATACCAAAGGCCTTACAGGAGTCCAAGTAGATGACATCAGTACCTCTTCCCTTGTCCACTGATGCAGTCACTTGATTGTAGAAGGCCACTAGATTAGTCAGGCACAGTTTGCCGTTGCTGAAGGTTGAGGGAGATTATATTGTTCCCTTGTTTCAGTGAGAGACACCTCGTGTGCTGTTCCAGTGCTGGTGGCTGGACCAGACGATCTCTAAAGGCCTCTTCCAGCTTCAACTATCCTGTAAATCCATGATGCTTTAATGCGATCTTTTATTGAAAATCAGCTTATATAAACATATTTTATGTGGAAAACTATCAAAAGAGCCATGAAAACTGCATAATCATCAATTTCAACACAAAAAGAACACAATTAGAATACTGTTGATATGTTAGAGTTCTTTTGTAGAAATTCTAGTGATTATGCAAAAATATTGTTACAGGAACTTACAAAAAAATGCAACAGAAAAAGATATTGGAAACATCAGTAAAACAAAAAAAAAACCCGTAAAAACTCACCAAGAAGTAAAAATGCAAAGAAAATAACATTGCATTTACCTTGCGAAAATGTAATCTAATAAACTTAAGGAAAACAGTATTTAAAAAAGGAGAGAAAAGAAAATCAAATTATAATGTTTAGGAGTTGATAACATTAAAAAAATAAATAATTATCATTGGTACGGGAAGTAATGTTGCAACAAAATAGCAGAGAATAATGCGATTTTCTGCTGCTTACTCTGAGACCTACCTTGCATCACAAAAGAAAGACACCTGATGAGATAACATCTGGTATGCTCATAGATACATGGAATTGAGGTCATTTTTATCATCTAGTCTGATCTCACTCAGCAAGAAACTTTTGAATTCTGACATCCAATATGTTGTGGTTCAGGTTTACTCTGGAAAACTTCTTGGAAGTTAGAGTATCAATATTCATAGAATCATAGAATCATAGAATGGTTAGGGTTGGAAGGGACCTTCAAAGGTCATCTAGTCCAACCCCCCTGCAAGGAGCAGGGACATCCCCCACTAGATCAGGTCGCTCAGAGCCCCATCCAGCCTGGCCTTGAATGTCTCCAGGGATGGGGCATCCACCACCTCTCTGGGCAACCTGTT
>JAAGAY010001168.1:0-25193 GCA_011801015.1 Ardeotis arabs | reverse complement strand
CCCCTGTTCTCTCGGAGGGTGGGGGGAGTGAGAGAGAGACTGCGTAGTCTGGTCCCGATCCGGGCTGAACTACGACAGTTATTTATATATATTCCCAAGACATGTGAAGAAGGAAGAAGTTTCTCAAATACCACCACAGTAGCTCTTAAAACTTCTAAAGAAAAAATGTCTTTATTTCTTTAATTTATCTGTGAATACTGCTAAACTTTATATAATGTTTATAGCTCAGTAGGTACAATTTTGTTCATTTGAAATCAATTTCAGTTTCGTAGACCCAAATATTTTATATGAGTAAGGCAATATCAAAGTATAATATTCTGCTTATTTGAAGGAATATGCTCTACATTTATAACATCAAACTGATATTTAGTCCCATCTAATGTAATGATTGACAATGATATATTTTTTGGCACTGTGTAATTACATTCTGAGAAAAATATTGGCTTTTCCATTATAGGCTTTTTCTATATTGCCTGAGAACTTTATTTTTCACTTTAGAGAAGTCTCTATTTGTGGCGTGCGTGTGCCTGTCTGCTACTTGTCTGTGAAGGGAAATAACAGATCTTTGCATATTCTTAAACTGCTTCAGATGCCATATGTTTGTTTGCCTGAATATTATTTTAGTTTCAGTAAAAGAAGTAATTTCTAGATCTAAATATAAAAAAATGCATAGTTTTTATTTTGTAACTCAAGAAAAAATTTCAATGAAAAATCAATATTGTTCTTCATTTTTGTAAGTAAGGATAGCTCATAAAAAACACTTCTAATGTTTAAGTAGTAATTTTAATTAACAGCAAATTGTCAAGAGGGATTATACAAGTGTGTGTCTGTTGAAAGATTGCTCTATCAAAACTATATTCTTAATTTTGGGGAAGAATGAAAGTCCTTTAAAATTATATTTCAAATGAGAATTTATATGAGAATGCATAGCCGTTTTATTTAAGTGCTCTTTAAAGATTTTTTTGGAGGATGAAAAATCATGAAATCATACCCTCATGTTTGTATTTTGTCATCAGAATTAATTTTTTTTTCTTACGTTTGTTGTAATTAAGCATCATGAGTTATGATATGTTTATATTGATACATAGTACACTTTAGAACACCCTTACTACATACCACGTATTTGTTTTGAATGGTCTGTCATGTGCATGACTTTTTCCAGTGGTTGAGATCTCTGCCTGTTTTGGGGAATGTAGTCATTTTGCAGATATGACAGTAGTTGATTGAGCAGTCTTTAATGACTTTGGTCAATTCTAGTCATATCAATGTATTCATATTTATTTATTAAATCACTAATTATAAAATATCAGTTATTTGTATTATTTATCCAATATTAAGCTGCCAGCTAAGTCACAAACCCTTCAGTGAGCGCACAAACACTTTTCCCTCTTCTTTTCTGTCTACGTGCCTTTGCTATTCCCCTCAAGGTCACGATACTCTCCACTTACATCCCTTGCTGTATTTATTCCGGTTCAGATGGCACTCCACTGCACTTGTTCTGATTCTTTGAGCAGCAAGGTAGCTGCAACCATAACCAGTGTATTTTTTTGTGTGGTTACTGCCTGCAGCCTTGTTTATCGCTTGTTTTTCTCCCCCCGGCTCCATGCCTTGTCCCCAGCTCCCTCCCATGAAAGCTTGTATTCATTCCTAGCAGAGTTTTGTCCTTATAGGGTTAATTGAAAGGTTAAAACTGAGGCGATAAGAAAGACCTCATAGCAGTAAAGAGCTAGAATTACTATTCTTTCAGCATCCATGAGAATCATAAACTCAGTAGCCCACGGCTTTCCCCTGTAGGCACTAGATGGCAGCATGTATCAGCACTGCATTGCATCAGGAGCAGACTATTAGGAATAAAATCGCAGCGAGACTTTCAGTGAAGATTTTCACTGAGAAGCAAAAATCTTCATTTAGGATTAACTCCATTCCTAGTAAAGTTACTTTCAAAACTCTCATTGTCTTTATAGAGAAAGCCTAAGCCCCAACACTGAATATGCAGCCAGCTCCCCCACTGTCTGAGGTAATCACATCTGTAATGCTATTCCACCTTAAAACTAGATAGGTACTCTTTTTCTTCCGTGACTGCTCATGAAAAGTTGTTCCATACTCTCTGATGTATATAATGAACGTGTATCAGAAAAATTTTGTTAATGACAGTTTCTGATGGTTTGCTTTACTACTATAGCATGTACCAACTCTTCCAACCTCACAACCACAGTTGATCCCTGGCTTCAATTCTAAAGCATATTAGTTTCATTTAGAGTGCAGTTTAAAACTAGGTTAGTACTGAGATATTATGGCACGTATCAGAACGAAAGCAAAGAATTTGCCAGAGAAATACGATGCAAGGTATTTTATTTTTCTTCTTTAAATAACATAAAGGCTTTAGAATAAGAATCAGTAGGGTGAAAGTAAGTGGATCTGAGAAGGAATAAAAATAATATTGAAAGAAATTTTACTTTTTTAGTAAATCAGAATTGCATATGTGTATATTTATTGAGACAGAACAGGATCATTTCAATGAACTGACTGAGCTTAGTAGATAGGATTAGGATTCAGACAGATGAATGTGAGTTTCAAATGGATATAAATTCTGGAGAACTTAAAAACCTGATGAGTCTGAAAGAGCAGCTTCTAGAATTTGTTTTTTAAAGGTACACTAGGGTAATGTGTAGGTGCAAACACTTTAAGGGATGTCGTAGTTCAGCCCCAATCGGGAACAAACTACACAGTCTCTCTCTCACTCCCCGCACCCTCCGAGAGAATAGGGGGAGATAATATAAGAAAAACAGCTTGAGGTTTGAGATAAGGACAGGGAGAAATCCTTAAAGTTACTGTCATGGGCAAAACAGACTCGACTTGGGGGAAACTATTCATTTATTAGTAAAACTAGCAGGATAATGAGACAGAGAACAAGACAGCCTCCCCCCACCCCTCCCTCTTCCTGAGCTTAACATTATCTCTACTACCTTCCCCTCACCCCGAGAGACACAGGGGGGAAGAGGGAATGGGGGTTGCAGTCAGTTCATCACGCATTGTTTTACGCCGCTGCTTCATCATTGGGGGAAGAACTCCTCGCATTCCTCCCCTGCTCCATTGTGGGGTCCCTCCCACGCGCCACAGTCCTTCATGAAACTGCTCCGGCATGGGTCATCTCTTCCACGAGGTGCAGTCCCTCCAGAACAGCTGCCCCAGCGGGCCCTCCACAGGCCACAGCCTCCTTCAGGCATCCACCTGCCCCGGCGCGGGGTCTTCCACAGGCTGCAAGTGGATCTCTGCTCCTCCGTGGACCTCCATGGGCTGCAGGGGGACAACCTGCTCCACCATGGTCGTCATCACAGGCTGCAGGGGAATCTTGGCCCCTCCTTCTTCACTGACCTTGGCATCTGCAGCCATTCCTCTCACAAGAAAAATTCTTCACAACGGGCTGGCAGATGCCTCCCAAGTTTTCTTCACATCTCATCTCCTCTCCACTTCTTGCAGCTGGGCCGGGCTGAGTCAGGCCCAGTTGGCTGCCCGGCGGGAGGCCAGAGGGTGAGGCCTGCAAGGCCCATGAGGCCCGCGTCTCCCCCTCTCTGTCCCCGCTCAGCTCCATCACATCTTCTCTTCTCTTTTTTTTCTGTTTTCCCCTTCTTAAATATGTTTTCGCAGAGGCGTTATCAGGGAACATTCTGCTACCAATTGGCTCGGCCTTGGCCAGCAGCAGGTCCGCCCTAGGCCCGGCCGAGTCCACTGAACAAAGGGGAGCGACTTCTAGCAGTTTCCTACAGAAGCTACCACCTTAGGCTCCCCATCACTAAACAAAGCTACAACAAGGGATAAGGCCAGAATGTGACAACTGCTGAATAACTGAGCTGAAGTAATAGCAAGGAAAATGTTGAACAACATCAGAATATAGAAGTGGCCATGAGTTCTTGAGGCTCTGCAAGAGTAATCTGAGACTTACAAGGCTTTGCAGAGTAATACAGAGAACATAACAGTATATGAGGGATGGAAAAGCTTATGAAGTCTGAGATGAAAACTCACTCTGCTAGTCCTGAATGTGCTTCTTGTGAGCCAGGTCCTTTCAGAAACCCATGGAGCACATGGCTAAGGGAGTGCAGCACTGATGGGAGTGCATATGGGCACTCTTTCCAAGCAATCTCTCTGACCAGAGCAACTTTCTGAGTGCTCACAATTCATACTGAAGGCAAAATTTAGTAAATTACCATTATTTTTCAGTGGCTCTATCCTTTCTTAGCCAAAATATCCAGTGAGCCCACAGGCAGTTGAGATCTAGATTTTGAAGCTTTAGGTGTTTTGTTAACTAATTTAATCTATAGTATAAGCGAGGAAAAAAAAAAATCTATCTAGATAAATTCTACAGTATCTGAAGGTGGTTGAAGTAAAATGTTGGGTCATTCCTTAATTCTGTAGATAGAATTGTGTGGAAGAGAGATGTTTTTGAAAGCTGGAAGGTAATTAGTTCCTCAAGTGAAAAGTATAGAAGCTGTTGTGTATGAAAAAGCTTTCTCTTTTGTCCTCATTAGATTTAGGCTACATCAGACCATGCTTTAAAGCTAAACTAATTGAAAAATTCATAAAATTCCAACACCTAGCATTCATAGATGTATTATACTGCATACTAGAATGAATGCTCTCACAAATTCTTATTTTCACTTGAGTACCCTTAAAAAAGCAGTGTCAGAAATGTCCCAAGGTTAATTGATAGTGAAACAAGTATTTCAATAACTGAGATTTCAAGTCAATTAAAAACGTCAGCTAATCATTTTACTTTCTCTGATGCCTGGTGACATCAGCAGTATTGGCTAGCAACAGTGTGCTTTTGTATACATAGCAATCTAGGTCTTTTATGGAAACTTTTTGAGACACAGTCAATCTGCTGCCAGAATTTTCTCTCTCTCAAAGCATACTATAATCCCCTGGTGTCTGTATCTAATTTATGGGGAGGAGACAGCCATTCTGTCAGCACCTCTGTAGAGAGATAAAATAAATTAGCTCTGCTGTTCCAGACACACTTTTTCTAAGATGGTTATTTAACAGCTTACAGCAGATAAAATATGAAGACAAGAACAGGGTCAAACCAAAGGTTCTCCTTGTCCTGCATATTTTTTCAATACTGTCCAGTAACATGCTTAGGGAAAAAAAACATACAGGAAGTCAGGAACATATAGATCTTCCTTTCCTCTGGTATACCCTCCCAGTCTTTAGCAAACAGCACTGTATATGTTCCCTGACCTGGAGGTCGAATTTGGACCATCTCGTTTCACAGATAGTTATTGAGGACTGACTCAATTTCAAAATAAGGAAGTTAAGTTCATTTTCAAACTCAGCAATAATTCATCCATTCATCCGTTAGCAAAGAGTTCTGTATTTTAATAGTGTAAGCTATTACTAATAAGCAAAAAAATCCATGTATTCTGTTCAATAGGATTACCCCTACTTCTTGTAAAGCAAGAGATACTTAATAACTTTTTTTTTACTTACTTTCTTTGTGCCATTCTTAAGATAAAATAGTGTAATCCACTGAGCTGCAGAAGGCCACATCTTCATTACAGGAAAAAAATTACAAGCAGTCTGCACATGCTACAAAAGATACTCATTTATTGCAAATAGTATAACTTACATTATAGCATGTCTCATAGCTATAGGATAGGAGGCAATTCACATCCTCATCCCTGACAGTGGCTGGATTGTCATTTAAAGAAATTTCCCAGCTGGAAACCAGTCCACTGAGAAGTAATCGGTTCACAAGTCAATTGCTCAGGGTCCCAGTATAGAAAATACTATGGTAGCATTTCCTTGGATGTCCTTCAAAATGCTTGCCAAGGGGAGAAGATGCATCATATTTGGAGACTGCTAGGTAAACAATGTATATTATTCCCTAAAATTTTCAAATTCCCTTTGTTTGTAAATTAAACTTTCACATTCATTCTTATTTTTACATCCCATTTATTTTTATGATTCAGGGGGTTGTTTATTTTTTTTAATAACTCAGTAGCTCTGCCAAAAAGCAAAATGCCAAGGAATATAACAGATTTGTTTGACTGCATTTACTGTTTGGGGAAAACAGAATTACAGGCAAGAGACCAGAAAGTAACCATTTTGGGTAAACTACAATGGCTGATAGCAGCTTTGAAATACTGAATAATCATAATGCATAATCATACACATTCCTATATTTGGATCAGGAGTAATACTTAAAAGTTAGTTTTCAATTATTTATATCCATAAAAACGTGTCAAATTGCCTGTTCAGATTTGCCTACAGAGTTTTGTGGATTTAGAAGTTTTGTGGGGGTTTAGTTTCTTTAGGACAAGTCCAGCAATGGTTCAGCAGCTTTACCCTTTGCTGACAAGAGGGACTTTACAGGAGCCTTTCTGCGATATGGGATGAATGATATAGGCAACACCTAATATGTTCCTCTGAATGTGTTTTTCACTTTCCAGGTTGTAGCTATGGAAATACAATTTAAAAGTGTGAAAATATACATAACAGTAGCTGTGCTTCCTAAAAGTTAGTCTTTCCAAAACAAATGAACACAGGCCTATGCACATTTATAGACATCATTTAATTCTAGAATGTCATTTACTGAACTTAATAATGCTAAGTATTTGCCTAAGTATTTTTTCTAGTACTGGACTGGAAAAAAAGAATAAAGGAAAAAAAAAAGCTGGAATTCAATGGAGAAAAGAGGCTTGTGATACTTTGGAAATCATGTTCTATATGCAATAGAATGTGTAGGTCATTGCTAATGTGTGATCAGAATACATGTTTCTAATGATAAAGTATATTTATGTGTGTAGATATATGAAATTATCCATATTTTACTATAAACAGAGATGTCCTTTGACACGCAGTATGTTTGGAAACTGAAAACAGAAATGCTCATCATGTTAGTGCTCTATCATATAATCCTTATCAGTCCTCTCTTGTAGTCTTAATTGGACTATGTTTTGTTTTCTGCTCTGCTTAAGAAATGTCTTCTGTAATTCAATGTGGTTTTGCAAGGGTATGTCTCAGAGGAACTTTTCTTATTGTGCAAGGCATGGATGTACTGAAGTAAGATTCTATATCTGTAATATTAGTAACATAACTAGAATAATAAGACATTACAAATTAAGTATGAAAAATAGAGATTAATAGGTGAATTTTCAGTTTGGTAAGAAACTCTGCCGAGATAAATAAGAATAGATGATGCTATAAGAGAGAGCATCAGTCACAGGGACGTTATTTGTTTTGAAACAGATTGCAATACCTTCTTAAATTTCAGTGAAGTATGAGTTTGATTTGTGATAGTTTAGAGCTGGAGACAAGAGGACAGAAATATACAGTGTGAATGGAAATACATGGCTGTGTACTGGGGGATTACTAACAAAAAACCTTGTATAACCTTGAAACTTAATAGAAGCACTATAAAGGAGAAAAATCTGACAGTGCTGGCTGATCTCTGAATGGCTGTGAGCTGTCAATATGAAACCAGTATTACAAAGACAAATAGAATTTGCCAATCCTCTGAGTCATATTATTCATAAAAAAAATAGTAATGCATTGTATAAGACGCCACTGAAACTAAATTTAGCATACAGTACCAAATTGTAATTGCTGATATTTATAATTGATTGATTGAACCTGAAATGGAAAGAAGAGATATCTCTAATAACTATCAAAATGATGACCTTATCGTATAAAAGTGGCTAAAAAGGTTGCTCAGCTCACAAATTACTGAGTAGAGGTGTATTTCCATAAATACACAAAGGAGACAACATTCAAACAGCAGCTACTTAAGTCCATATATTTAACACAGAACTATCTGTTGGATTATATTTTATATTATGCTGCCTTATGAAATGTTCACTGCAATTCAATTGAGTTTTGCAAGACTGCATCTCAGATAAATATGTCTAATTATGTAATGCAATCAATTAAGATTAGTCTCCTCCCAAAATAAATTGTTAGCATGATACTTGCAGTTTACATTATTTAATTGTAAAATACTAGGTCCTGAACACTGTTTTGCAGTGCCTGAAGTCCTTATTACTTCATTATATAGGTGACTGTCAGACAGAGCACCACAAGCTGTATTTCCAAATACTAACCCAACTGAGGGTGAACTTTTAAAAGGTCCTTACACTCTCAAATTCCTATGTCCTTGTTGGAATGAGCTGGCAATGGGATTTTTCTGCTTTGCTGACTTGAACCAGCAAAACTGCACTATATATTTAGCTTAACTCCTCTAAATCTGAGATTAAATACTTTTTCAGTAAATGGTATTTACTGTGTATTTTAATACCATAATTTAAATAATTAAAATATTAAAATATTTTAATACACTGTGTATTTTAACACAATACCGTCTTTCTCATTAAAAGAAATTTTCTTTAGTGTTATTGACAGAAATGCTTTTAAACTTCAACTTTAGTGCCACTTAATCAGTAGATGTTATAATAAACAGAAAATAAATACCCTAATTATTTTAATAAAACATGATTCCCATTCCCTTTCAATTTTTCAAATCATCTCTTCTAAAACAAGAATTCTTTTCAGAAGAACTCAGAAGGGATCATTACCACTAGTGGTTCCACCAGCTCTAGACAGAGAACAGAGAACAGAACAGCAGGATCTTTTTAAGGAAAAATCTGAAAAAGAACACAACTGAAATGCATTCCTGGTCATACACATAAGCAGATATTCAAGCAGTAAATTAGTATTATTGGATATATATAATGATTGCTGATAGATAACTATATCAAACGGTTCTATGCTTTTTTTTTTTTTCATCTTTTTGTATAGATATTCCACTGATATCCATGTTGTTTTATGTAATGTTGTATATGCTTTCAGTAACATTCACCATATTAAAAGGCTGGAGAAACAAAGGCATTTTTCCACAAGAGGGGGCTGATACTCCTTACTAGGTCCTGAGTAGTAAGTTTTCTCAGTAAGAATTCTGAAACTTAGGCGTACCAGATTCCAAGTTAAACTTTCTCATTTAATAAGATTTTCTTATTTATCTGGTCCCTTTATGAGATACAGGATAAACAGGAAGTCAGAGAAATTACCAGCTTCTCCTCAGGTGAAAGCAGCAGAACTGGAGATTGTTGTGACTGAGAGCACTTTTCCGATGCAGCATATTCCTAAATCTTGGGGTTTTTTTCCTAATGAGGACCTCTGGGCCTATCCTTATGTAATCATCACATATTTTTAAAACCAACAATCAGCACCAAAAAATCAAAGTAAGTATTAATATAAATAATGTTTCAGCATTTTAAAAATTAAAGCTAAACATTTAGGCTGTTTCAGAGACAATCTGTCTAAAAAATGACAAGAGACCCGTGTCCCCTTGACTGTGAGACAGAGTTAGGAATGTTTGAGTCACGATAAACTCCTTCTATTATAATTTTAGTGCTTCTTTTATTACTATTCATGTTGTTTTTTCATTGAAGAGAAAGTTTATGGATTCTTTCTACTAAGTCTGGAATATATTGGTGTGGAAAGGTTTCGATCTCACTAACAATCCAATTTGTACCAGTTTGTACTTCCTTGAAGCTCCTGACTAGGTCCATATCATCAGCCGATTTAAGGACACTGGGGTGTCTGAGTCAACAAACACATTTAGAAAAATGTGCTAAATAAGCATTGTTTATTACTGAACCTTCTAGCTCTTGAAAAGTTATTGAATTCTCAATTTAATGTGTGTAGTTTATTTTCTTTTTCACACAGATAGACAGTTGGACAGATGGCCATCTGTAACTTAACGATCAGTCAATAGACTTTGCCTCATAGATATTATCACATGAAGGTACATCATATACAAAAAAAATTCTTATTCTTAGTATGGCACATAAAATACAAGTACACAACCCTTAGAGCTACTGTGGTCCATGATGCAGAGATACTTTAGAAAGTGAAGGATAAAAGGAAATTTCTGATGACTCTTACTTAGAAAAAAGCTGAAGTGTTTAGAAGGATGTGAAAGAAAGCCTGGAGTTCAGGGGTGGCTGAAGAAGACAAAGCAGAATGGAGTGACATATTACTGCAACACATGCGATTAACAGAGGCTGAGGCCTTGGAAAGTAATACAAAGTTTTAGAATAGAATAAATACTATAAAGAAATACCTACACTCATGGTTTTAAGTTACACAACTATCTAACAGCCCTGGCAAGTTACCAGATAAATGGACACACCTTGGTAAATATTTGCATTGCAGGTTACAAAGGGGCTGCTCATTCTGTGTTAACTTGCACAGGCTGTACTTTCATATTAATGTTTCCCCACTGCACCACATTTACCATTATAAATTGCACTAACAACATGCAAATAGTATTAAACAAATAGTGGTAAAACTCCAAGGTCATCCTCAAAATCCCGGTGTGCAAGTTTTCATTGCAGGGTTAAATACAGAATGGCATGCTAGATAGTTGTGATTCATTTTCTTCCAGTACTTGTATAAACACTGACTTTGGCCTTGAACTTCAGGTTTCACGAAGAATTCTCCAACACTTTAATTTTTAACCTAAAGTTATCATTTAGATTTTTTTTTAATATTTAAAACAACTGAATATCAGAAAGAAATAGGTTTTGACTGGTTTATCTGAGTATTGTAAATGTCATCCTTTGTTCATACAATTTTAAGACTTCTCTAGTGTCAGCCACTCAGGTAATGATTTTAGTATTCTAAACACGGCTGCATTATTGCTAAGTCTTTCAGAATGTTCTTAACATGAAGTAACCTGTTGTAAGAATAGATCTCGTATGGTCTGACAAATATTTCTATAAGGGACACTGGAGGAACCAATTCATTTGTAATATAGACATATTAAAACTATAATACATAGGCTCTTAAAAAGCTATTATATCGGTGTTTTCACATATCTAAGGACACAGCAGCAAAGCTCACTGTGCTCGGAATTCTGCTTTCTGCACAATAGCCTTGTCTTTAGTTTCCTCTGGCTAATCTACACTTATCTCTGATATATCCTCAAAGATTTCTAGGTGACTAACTTCCACTGATACCCTTAGCACCTTTGAGGCTCTAAGCATGAATGTCTGAAAGTAATTCTGTTAATTCTGCAGGAATTAGAATATGTTCTTTGTGCAGTTGAGCCAAACAATAGAAATCTAGTATGAAATTACTGACTTTTTAAAGTTAATTAAACTGTTTGCTCAAAAATAATCACCAGTCTAGTCTAATCAGTGTTCAAGTTAGTTTTCTGCTGCAAAGTTACAGAAAGCTTATTTGTAAAACCACTTCCACCATGTAATGACAAATTCACTTTCATTATATGACCTTGTGTTTCAAGCCTGTTGGGCGTTTTTATGACCAGGTATAAACACTTGAACATGGTGATTTCTAATGGAAATGCTGAGAAACAATTACTTATGATTTGTAAATAGTTCCCCATATAGTGCTCAAGTGCAGTTACCATAAAATAGGATGCCTCCTGATTATTTATCCAACATCATTTCATTGTTCTGCAAACATACTTTTAAAGCAGGTGTTGCACCTCACCCACTTAATATAGGCCTAACCCTACCTAATTCAATACAAGTTCTGTTATAAATGATACTGCAGAAATGACAAAGTACAAACACTGCATTCAGTTAGCTACAAAAAAAAAAAAAAAAGGAAGCTTGAGGTAAAAGACATCAGGCCAGTCCACACCTACCGTGTTGTAAAAATTTCAGCTTTTAAGTGACTGAGGCTTGGCAAAAAAAAAAATTAGTTTATCCAAGATTTTTATTCCTTTGTACTGTATTTCTTGCTTCCATGTCCACATGCAATCACTTAACAGAGAGTAATTGCTAACAACTAAGGAATACTGGTCAACAATACATTTACACAAACATTTACACTTGGATAAGACAATCGTAACTAAATATGAGATGAGATAAAGCACCTCACTCAGAAGAGAATCTGCTTGCAAGGCACTAAAAAAAAATTATTATTGTGCTGTCATTCTAATGAAGTACGATGTAGAGCTGACTGAATCTGCTCAGAATGACACCTTGAGTACAAAGCGAATGCAAGCACAATGCATAGCAATGAAACCGATACAGCTCCTATGAAACAACTACTGTGAAAGGGCAGCTCCGGATGCTTCGCTACAGAAGACTCTTTCATTATCTGCCCCAAGGTCTGCATGTCCAAAAATATATTATTGTGCTTTGCCCTGAAAGTTCTTCTCTCCAAGGAATTTTTACTTGCTTCTCACAATGAAATTTGTGAATATCATAATATGCACTGTCATGTTTATTATTAAAGAAGCTACCACTGAAAAGATGGCATCACAAGGAAATCAAGAGTCCTAATACCTTAAAAACTCAGTCCTTATATAAACATTTGATATTGCAGATAAACTCTCTTGGTATAAGAATTATGTGTACATCATTTCCATCCAGCATAAACTTGCATCAAAATATTAGTCCTAAATACTCTAATTACCTGAAATAAAGATGGAATGAAGGAAGGAAGGAAGGAAAGAAAGAAAGAAGGAATACATTTGAGGGAATTAGAAACATATTTGTACTATGAAATGCCTGGTCAACCCATCTGTCACAGCCGAGGAGTGTCATTTTAATCTTGGAGATGTTCTAGTCAGTGTAGTATCAACAAAATTTCATTGGCAGTGAGTCTGTCTTAAAGCAAGGACTACATGTATATGGCCGATAGGATGATATTTCTGCCAAGAAAGTGAAATTACAGAGTTACAGTCTGAAATGAGTGAGTATCTAGCCAAAGTGAGTACTAGGAGCAAGGAATAAAGAAGCTGTCAGTCCTACACCTTTCTCACTTTCAGAGCAAATAAGTAGGTTCTTGATCACAGCCTCATCTGAAATTGGTGGTAGAACACTCAAACTTGTTTTCTCTATACACACCCAAAAGAGTGAGTATCATTTACTAAAGTTAAATGTATAGAATATAGAGAAAGAAGGCAGAAACTCACTCACATAAGCAGTAACATATCGAAAAAGGACTCAAAGGTCTTTAGCAAAGAGGGAGAAGACATAAGATATTTGAATATTTTCAGTGATTTATCTTGTATAGTTCTTCCCATTTGTTAAAATCATAATTTATTTGCAAACTGCTGAGAAAATTTCTTTTAATTCTTCCTAGGTTTATTTTTTTGAGAAAACACTCTATTGTGCTGTAGAGACCCCTAGAAACAGATTTTCCCAGTTTGTGACAATAGCTGTGGCCTAGCAGAAGTATTACATATTGAAAATTGAAGGATCTGTTTGTCTAATGGATGACACATAAATAACACTACAGACATCCCTGAAAAGTGTCTGAAGAATTTGTGATTTGTTACATACCTGAATTTTTCATTAGAGTATGTGAACACTTGAAATTAACAAAACAGTGCAATGAAATTATAAAAAGCCAGGAAAGCAAGTAACTTTTCAGCAGTTTCCAGACATGTTTTCATCTGCATCTAGAGAAATAAACTACTTGATGTTTTCTGGTATTATACATTTTAAACTAACCTAAGGAGAAACATTTCCAGGAACAGATACTTCAGTAGCTCTTTGTATTTTTTGAAGTACAACAATGCACTATTTAGAAAGACAGAAGCAAGTGCTTCTTCTTTCACATCCAGGAGAGAGATGCCTGAAGGAACCTGCCTGTGGAGGACAGAGACAGGTAGAAGATGACCAGAGTTATTCAGAAATCTCATGTAAGGGCAATTGCCACTCCTTTTTAAACAATGCAAGGGCATTCTTCGTTAACATCAGCACTGAGGAAAGAAAGAGAAAAAACAGTATTTTTATTCAAGATTGAACAAAGGAAATAGAGTAAGAAAAACAGTGTCAGTGGTCCTTGTAAGTTTTTGTGGTGCTTGTGTATTACTTAAGGCTGAACCCCTCAAGGCAGTTGCTGCCTATGAACACATTACCTTTCATTTAAAAAAGTGTTTCTAGGTTCTGCTGCTGCCAAGATAAGCTAGAATGCATGACCTCGGTGAATCTGAAAGATTCCCAGGCAGGGGGCTACTTAAAATTCCATCCACTTCTACAAACTGTTTGCTTGTTTGTCTGTATCTGATTATTTTATGCCTTCTCATGATTTCTATGCTGCCTTAGTCATAGTTCTTGAATGCTTAAGATGAGCAGTACCAGAGCAATTCTATTCCTAATGCTACATCACTTCTCTGCACCACTGCCCAGATCCTGCTGAGAACCTTCCCTGACTTCCAGTCCTTTTTAGCAAAAAATAATGCCACCTACTTATGGTTGCAGTGGGGCATGACATACAGCTATCTCCTTGCAATTTGAATTTGGGATAGGATGAACAGTGATCGCATGCCCATTTCCTGATGCATGCTCTGACTGAAACATCATACTAGCAAGTATAGTGGGTCTACCAGGATGAAAATGCATGTGTCACTCTTGTGTTGTTAGAACACATCTTTCAATTTAACAGATTCAACAACTTTCTGGTTTCAAGCACTCACTATTAGTGGCTGCCTGGCAGACGGTGAGGGTGCACACAGATTGTCTCCAAGAATTTTTTTTTTTTGCGTTTTTATAATAAACACTGTATTTATAAGTTCTGACACAAGAGCCTCTTAAGCTACTGCCTAAGAATGCTGCTACACTTTCTCGATTGGCTAAAGTTGTTAATACAAACTTTAATGTTTAACTTATCTGACGCTAATTGGATTGCTTTTCCATCTTCCAATTGCAATCAGTGATTATTTGATGACTCTACACAGTTACAGCTTGTTCATACAGTCCATCACTCATATCAATTGTGGAAGAGTCAATTTCCAGAACACAAATGATTTCTGTGTTGTTCTAACAGTAGTTGGATAGATGGAAAAGATATCTTTTGTGTCATCGTGCAATATTCTGAGCTGAAATTTCTCATGGGAACTTTACTTTGTCTGAAATTATGAACTTAATCAGATACTGCAATTTTGAGATCCTTGATTTGTCTTTTTTGTCTTTCTTCAACTGATGAGATGCATTGCTTAAGGCTTATGATGAAAAGCAGATCAGCTAACAATAGCAAATCTTCAAGAGGTTGAAACAAAAGTGGACTGTTGGTCATGGAAATCAAGTATGAAGAAATAGTCAAATCTTTGAAAACTTAGTTAGACGAAAGTATTTAACTGAGTTTGAATGGCGGTAGTCCTTTTTGCAAGAGGATGAACCAGTCCAAACATATGAATCTTACTTGCAAGAGGAAATACTTCAACCATGTTCACATATGTGCTTTGGAGCAGTGTTTTGGTTAGTTTAAGTAGTCTGATTAGCAATTTTAATTTTTGAGTTCGAAAAAGACAACAGTAATAGTCCATAACGTCTAATGCCTCTTCTGGAAATAGCCAGTCCCTGATTCAGGTTACAAATCCAAACAAGAAGTCTATAGTAAAAAAATGATGAAGCCTGAATGGAGTTTTTTGTACCCAAAGACGTACCTTAGCAAAAAATATTTTATCATACTGGTCATAATTTCTTATATGTCTTGAACTCCTACATTCCTCAATAATTTTATTTTTTGTGTCAGCTGTTATAATTATCTATATTTTTCACACAGACTCAAGCAAGGTTAAAGTAGTTAACCTGAATAAAACGTAATGACTCATATTCATCATCTTTTTCCTGTATTCTGAAGTTCCAAAACTATCCTTTTGTTAGACCAAAATAAACCTTGTCATAACACTGTTAATTCAGAGCATAAGGTAATGAACACTTTGTCCCATGGTAAAACTAGGCAACAGGCTTTCTTTACCCCATTCTGTCTTACAGTCTGGCAATTTTATCATTAATATGTTTCTCATATTGAACAAGAAGACCATTGTATTTTCTTCTTTGTTTTTTTTGTTTGGACACAGGACAAAACTCAAATAGTTTTTCAAATAGTCCTGATATACTTACATTTAAAAATAGGTCTAAAATCCCACAAAGAAAGTTTTTACTGATGCTGTAGTACATATTGGCTTTGGGTCAAGTTGGGAATACGGCTCAGGAGTCCCCTAAAGTTTCATATTCTGATCTCAGCCAAAACCAGAGCTCAGAGGAATAGTAATTTTTTTTTTCAGAAAAATGCAGCAGCTTTCATTTAATCTCAAGGGTCTAATTTGAACCATATCCAAAATGCAAGTCAGCACCAATTTTTATTTTATCCAGATCTGCTCCTCTACATTTCTACTTATCTACATCAAAAGACTTAAGAGCTAATTCTCTGCTATCTTACTGTTCTTTTATACAAGTTGAATAGTATATAGGAGTCTGAAGAATAGCAGGAATAGTTCTTTGCTGAGAAAATACCTTCAGTACAGAGGTGATATGCAAGAAATCTACCACACTTTGCTTGGATTCTCTCAGACAGAGGAAAAGCCAAATATATGGAGTCGGAAGATGAAGAAGACAAAGGACATAGATGAAGATCATATCACAGTGGTTGGTGGCTGTTTACTGTGATTCGAAGTAAACATGCATATTAGAGCCAAATCAGGACCTGTTCTAATTTCTCTTTTATGCTGCATAATATTCCCAGAGACTCATATTCATGAGCCTTAACAGAAACAATAGGAAAAAATAATTGAACCTTAAAAAATTTTATTTGGTAGGATTAAAAACTTGAATATTCCTGGGAAAATGGAAAAAAAAATGGGGAAATATCATCTGGCCTTCATGCACAGGATAGGTGTGGATTTTTATTTTAATCAACCATTTCTAGCAGACATATTTTTTACTTTCCTTTCTTTCTTTCCTTTCTTTCCTTTCCTTTCTTTCCTTTTTCCTATTGTTTCTTGCCTTGGAAGTTACACAGCACACTGAAAACCAAATTATTTGTTTAATGACCTCAAAAATTCCGTTCCAAAAACCATCAGGTCCTTTTCACAGCAGTTGAAGATAATAATTGAAGTGACTATGATATCAACTCAGTCTTCAAGAATTTGATTACTACACAACAGTCTTTCAGTATAAGAAGACAACTCAAGCTAGACTGTACTTCCAGTGGTAATGTCAAAATTAAAAAAATCAAAACAAAATCTAATTAATGTTGTAACTGAGTGTATGAAAAGAAAAGAAATACTGGTTGCAATATTCATGGAGTTAAGCTAAGCTACTGTGGGTCTACAGAGTCTCCATTCTATGTTCAGTTGTGACATTAGTGTGATGATGCAACACTAATGTGACTCCGAATCTGTATCACCATAACTTACTACAGAATCCATATAAGATGGTGTCTATTAAATATATGCTTATATATTTACCAATGAGGCAAAAAATTGAAAAAGTCTCACTCTTAGTGATCCTTAGAATCCTTAGATTAAAGGATTATTAATTTCCATGGTTTTTTTCCTTTCTGAATTTTATTCAGATGGAGGATATGTAGCCAACAGATCATCTGCTATTGCTGCAGTTTCTGCTTCCATTTTTTCTTTTTCTTGTCCTTCCCACTTTTTAAGTTACGTTATTACTGGCAGCTCTTCTCTCCTTACCCCTGATGTCACTTCATTATAGCTAAGCAGCTAAAATGGGACGAAGCGGAATGGAATAAGTTCCTTTAAATGCATAGTCAGGAGCCAAGTTTTCATCCTCCTTGGCCTCAATATTTTCAGTCTGATGTAAATGTATGAGGGAAGGAAATGAAATACTGTAACTATACTGTTATGTTCCTCAAAGATACCATTCTCTGTGGTTGTAATTCTGTATGGAGAAAGCCTTCCTGTCCCATAGCAGAGCAGGAGCCAATGTTAGAGCTCTGCCAATAATGGCTTATTACTGGTTGCAATGAAAGCCCACTGAGGCCCACTGTTTGAAGACAGTAGTAGGATATGAAGAGGAGAGACAACAAGGTGAGCACAGGAAGCTGAACAGGGGGTTCATTTCAATTTTTACATCACAACCTTTCTGAAAACAGTGCTGCAACAGTGCTTGCAGGAAGTCAAACAGCTTTGCATCTCATAGTGGGTTTATTTGATGTCTTATAGCCTCTTGCTATCTTCAACAAGAGGTGCACCAAGATGTACGCAGATACAGGAGCTTAGTACAGCTACATAGGACATCCTTTGGCTCTGGAACCCTTCATATTCATCTTCCTTGGAACACTATCCCTTCAACACTTCTTTCTTCCGTGTCCAGCAGATGTGGTGGCCCCTTGGTAAGCTTGACCTTTCAGAGTAAGAAATAGGGCAGGAGAATCATTCCTTAGCAGATTCAGTTCTTCATTTCCAGACCTTGCACTGTCTTTTCTATATGCTATTTTATTCTCTAGCACCTGCAGACTTCATTGGTTAAACATAACGTAAAACATAGCACTGTTTATGGTGATCAGTGTTTGCACTATGAGTACCTGAGATGTTTCCATCCATCCCCCTTTTCAGATTACAATCTGGTTAGATCTTACCCTTTAAAATGAACAGTTATATTCAATACCAGAATTTTATGACAGGTCATGTTGTCTCTCAACAAGACAAATAGCCGTTCAATATAAATAGCTTCTTGATAGCCACTAACAAAAAGAGTTTATCAACATAAAGATTACATATGGAATTCAGGAAAAACAGCTGAAGAATGCACATCTTGATTATAGAAAAATGCAAGTGTAAAATTCAAACATATCAATCCAAAGTAAAATCAAAATATTTGAAAAAGAAAGTCAGTCTAATTGAATGACTATGGAAGTTATTTCAGAATTGTTTATACATCATTACTTTTATTCCAAATTAAATACATATACTTAAGCATTTTTAATTAAATAATTTGAACTTCAAAACCATACACTGGTAAGAATTTGTTTTCAAAGCATTTTCATGGGGTTTTATTTTTATAAAAAAAAAATATAACAAAGGCTTTATGAAACAGGGGAAAAAACTGTCAGATAAAGATAGGTTGCTTGGTAACAGCAATTTAATTGGAAAGTATCTTTCGAAATGTACAATGATAGTTGTCCTTGCAAAAGGAAACTATCCTCATGCAACACCCTCTGTAAAAGTTATTGAAAATATGACTGAGAAGGAAGAAATGTTTTGACCCTGAATACTTTAGGATTCAGTTGCTTGTGAAGTGTTAAAAAAATTCCAAGTATTTTAAAAACAAGTCTGCTACTTTTACTTGAACAGACAGGCAAAAAGGTAATACAAGTTTCAGCTGAGAAGCAAAATAAGTCCTTGGGAGCTGCAAGGACACAGTTCAAATTATCTCTAGAGTTTTGAATCAGAAGTTCCTTTCTGATGTGGTGCACTTCTTGAGCATAGGTGATGACTGTGATTTTGCATGTAACTAAATATGAGAAAGAGATGTTCATGCTTCAGAAGTCTAAATATTTTAAAAATTTCCTTTCAAATTAGGAATTTTTTTTTTGTGTAATTAAATCTCACAAGTTATCCATCACAAAATTCTAGTGCATTTTTCAGGTCCCACAACAGAAATTACATTAATTTTATACTTAGATGCATTTCTCTATTATTTAAAACCTGCCAATATTCCATCTCAACTTTCTCTGAAAGTACAGAAATAAATAATTCATAGAGGCTTTTTACTTAAGGGTCAATCTTTTCTGAAAATAGTCCAAAACTAATAGAGTTGCAGATTGTGTGAAACCAGTACCTTAAACCATTTTTGGCCACACAAATGATTTGTTGACTGAGATCACCTTTCTTTTCAAAAGTTCTGGTAAAAAATTGACAGCTGCTCTGAGGGATAAAGGCAGAGGCATTGCACAAGAAAGCATATACACATAAGGCTTCTAAGATGATTAGGGGATTTGAGCAACTATCATATAAGGAGAGGCTGAAAGAACTGTGATATTTTTAACTGGGAGAGAAGACATTTCGGGGTGGGGGGAGGGGAGTGGCAGGGGTGACGACACACACTTATGAATGTGTTTAAGTACCTGAAGCGACTGAGACAAACTTATGAAACCAGATGCTTCTCACTGGTACACAATGAAAGGACAAGAAGCAATAGGCACAAACTGAAAAACAGGAAATTCCATTTAAACATAGGAAAAAATACTGTAAGAGCAGTCAAACACTGGAACAGGTTGCCCAAAGAGGCTGCAGAGTCTCCATCCTTGGAGATGTTCAGAACTCAGCTGGATATTGTCCTGGGCAACCTACTATAGCTGACACTTGTTGAGCCGTTTGGGTTGAAATACAGGATCTCCAGGCGTCTCTTCCAACCTCAACCATTCTGTGATCATAAGTGGAAACTACTTTGAATAAATGACTGTCAAGTCTTAGTTAAAAGACAGTTTGGTGAGAACTTATTTTTGTTGTCCAAACTTAAAGATTGAAGAAATGTAGGAAATGCAGTCATATCTGTCCTGTAGCAATCATTGAAACATGCCAGAAACTTCTTTGTATCATTTATAGAAAGGGGGCTTCAGAGCCTTGGCAAAGGTTATGCAGCTGAGAGAAATAAAATGTTCTTACTCGTAACTGATGCTTGTACCAGCTAGACACAAAAAAAAATGGCTAGTAAACAAGATATTGAGCCCCTAATCAAGATGAATGAGGCAGTTCACATTTCTCAAGTCCACTGTTTAAGTGTCTTCAGAGTGTCAGTTAATATTCATAATTTCATGTCCAGTTTTGCAATATAAGACATGAAATCAAAGTACAGCCCAGGAGTCAAGCACATAGCTGGACGTTAGGTTTTACCTTGATGTTACAGTCTGTTTCACCATTGAGGTGGCAGTAGCAGCAATCACTTGAAGCAGCCTGGCATGTTTTTCTGATTGGGACCAGTCAATCAGGCTTTCTGTGGTGCTGTCAAAACATTTGATATTCCCCCCACTAGAGTGCACAAGAGTTTCAAATGTGGAACTTAGGAGTTTAAGTGCTGTAAGTGTGTTGAAAATTTATTTCATTAATCCTAGGAGGAAATCCAGTTTTAATTAAAGTTACCAAGTAATGAAGAAGATGACTGTGCCAGTGATTAATTACCCTCACTGTTTTACAGATACTACCAATTCTGAAAAGAAATTGTATCAAATTGTAAATTATTTCATATAATGGTGACTGCAGTGCTAAAATACATCATAGCAGCTGGGGGGGGGGAATTGATAGGACACCTTGGTTATTCTTATTAAGACAACATGAATTGCTGAGGACAAATTATGCCAATGTCACTTCTTTTGTCCTGGATAAAAAAATAAGCGCTGCAAAGTGTACCTGTGCAGCATTTGGCTGTCAGAAAGAAGGAGTTATATGTATAATGTATTTTAAAACCCACCTACTGGCTGCCTTTTAGAGTATTAGTCTTCCATGTACATGAACTCTCATTTGCTCTGAAAGGTAGCCTTTAGCCATGCCTGGGACTATGCTTATAGCATTACCATCTATATGGCACATGATCCTGACCTTGGGGACTGCCTTAGTGAAGTCTCTAAGATGCAGTGTAGATGTATCCACTTTCTTCTTACTGTAGGCATTTGTCAGCATATCTGACAGTAGTATCTGTCAGTATATCTTACAGAATATAGCTGGCACTAAGACCAAAGACACTGAATCCAAACGTAGCCATGATGGTGAGTTTATACATCACTGCTCTTTCAGAGATCTCAGAGCCATGCCCCACAATGATAGAGAAGTGCTCTAAAGTAGCAATTAAAGTCACCAAGTCACCATATCGCTCGTTTTCACCCTCTAACATGACTTCTAATCAAGCTGAAGCTGTTGTCACACGCTTACTGAATGCACTTCACTAGGAAGAACAAAAATCTAGCTGCTTCCCATTCTTACAAAGCAAGTTTTGGTTCTCAACAGACAGATGCTTAAAGACAAATTTCCAGCAACAACTCCTTTCTTTTCTGCTAATGCTTTATGACTGTTTTTTGTTCTTCACCAGGATCCATTACAACCACCACCTGATTTAGGAATTCTTCTGATGGTAACTGAAAATGAGGCAAATGCTCTAGCAAATGCTGACAAACTTCGAATCAAGTGCATAATAAACAAAGAGATAAAGTGATAAGGGTTGATTCTGCAGGATTCAGAGGGGATTTTGGATCATTTATGCCATTTGATGCGACTCACGTGGCTTCTAAGTGTTCACCCTGTGTTGGTTACCTGCTGGTTTTGATTAATATGTTTTGCATTTGTTCTGTGCCTGAGTACAAAAATCACATTGGTATGTTATGAAGCATGCCGTCCTTTTTACAGGCTGTATTTGTACTGCATATTCTTGTGCACAACTACTGGTACAATTAAACAATGAAATATTCATTCTTTGAATGTTTTTTTTTGGCTGAAATGCCATTAGTAATGATATTTTTCTATTTTCAGTACATTATGATTATTATCTCTTTCTTCTCATGTCATAAGCATTCTAATTATTCAGAATGCCATTATTTACCAGTGCATTTTTAATTCACACAGATTATCTCCTCCTCTGAAAAATCTTGCTCAGTTATTCTTTTAATCCTGTGTGCTGACTATTATAGTTCAAATATTTAGAAGTTGAAGAGCATGTACCAAGATGGAATTTTCAAAGCTTTTACATCAAACAAACAGATTTACCCACTGTAAGATCTTTGATGAAGTAAGCCAATATTTTTTTCGCATTCAATTAATTTATTTGTTTTCTAAGCAAACTTGTACCAGCAAACTAACAGATTGCTTTAAACCACAGAAAGCAAAGAAGTTCCAAGTTAAGTTTTGTTTCCTATATCAATGAAATTATATATTAGGATATAGTTGATACAATGTTAACTTCAATATTGTTTTGAAAACATGTAGAAATAGAATGATTGGGTTGAAGCACATGATTCACATGATCATTGGTTTCACTCCTGGCTTTGGGAAATAGGGTATACTATTTAAATAATCTGGCTTACTTATATTACTTATGTATTGGTAATAATAGGACTGGTCTTACAAAAAGTGGGCAGTTGAGTAGAGCAGCTAATACAAAGTAAAATCACAAACTCCAGCAAACAAGAGTAAGACATAGATACTCTGGTTCACCTGGTCAGCAGCACAGGCGCAGGGTTGGACTTGTATGCTGGCAGCAGAACTGTGTTAGCCTCACACCAATGTCAAGGAGCTCTTTGGGCCTTGTGTCTTGAGCTCCTAAAATGCTCATTGAGGACGGGTTCTGCTTCTGACACTGCAAAACTGGTTGTTTCACATTACAGAGAACCTTTAATCTAAGTCTGGGGTTTAAGAGTCTGGCTTCTGTCATATTAAACTGTGGTATGGATACATTCCCTGATGTATGAAAATGCCCTGAAGTCCAATGTAAACATGCTCCTCTGAGCTTGTGGAGATGGGCCTTGGATGGCTGGTGGCCGCTATGGAGGGCTGAGGAAGAGCAAGGGCAAAGTATTACTTGGGCTTCCCCATCTGCCATTGTCTGTCTGGGCTCCTTTGTGGGTGTGCAAACAGCTTTTATCACACAACCTAGCAGAAAGAAAGCAAGTTTGCAGATAGGAAAGCTGATGGTGAAAATACTGTGGAGAGCACCATTTCTCTATTTATACATACATACAAATGTATCTGTACAGATTCCACGATCACAAGCTCTAAATTATTTAAGCTTCATTATTTTGTTGTTCTTATGTAAAAATAGAAAAAAAAATCAAAACTTAATCTATTGATAATCTATTTAATAAAAATAGAAGTGAGAGAGGATAATTAAAAGTTTAATCATTTCACAACAGTTCAAGTGGAAGTCTTATGAGTAAGCTACAACCTCTAAATCTTAAAGTATAGTAGATAAATCAGCTCTTCATTTCTTGTTAGTGACTAATACATCATTATGTTGCAGAGGTTTCCTGCTTTTTTATTAGCAAAATCTTTCTCAATATGCTGTGTTATAATTGAAGAGTCATTACCAGTAGATTTCCTGAAACATTACAGGCAAATACTTCTAGCAAGTGTTTGTCATGTTTAAAAATTGCTGAATTAAAAATCTCCATCTTCAGAGATCCCTGAACTGAAATAAACAGCAATTAATAATAGTTGATATATAATGAGTGCCATCTATGTACGGTAACTCAAAATGAAAAAAAAAAAACATAGTGTTTCCTGAAAGGTAGTTAAGATTTCAGTCCAGGCTATCAATTACAATTTGAATTGGAGTATCAGGTATATAGATAGAGATCAGTTCATCACCTAATTATATTTTCAGACTCTTGTTTTAAAATATGTTATATTAATAATATAATATGTTCAAAACACAACATAACTGTGTTCAAAACTTAACTGTGTTCAAAAAAACATGTAGACATGGCACTTCAGGAGATAGTTTAGTGGACAAGGTGGTGGTTAGGTTGATGCTTGGACTTTATGATCTTGGAGGTCTTTTCCAACCTTAAGGATTCTATGATTCTAATACAACCTGATAAATATACGGAAAAAAAAATTGTGCCGATAACAAATAAGTACATTCAAAACTCAAAATATATTCTGTATATAAAGTGCGCAGACTATGAAAAGACACAGGGAAAGTTATGGGGGATGGAGGCTTCAAACTGTCCCTGTTATATTCAAAAGAAGAAGACAACTTACATCATCAGTGAGATAGTTAAGACTGTCTTGGTTCATGGAAGGAACTCAGTCCATTCACTCAGAACCTTTCTGGGGCTAGTACAGATTTTTTCCCTTTTACCAATGTGCACGGCTCTGTTAATTCCTTCCTACTTCTGTCTCATTAGCAGTATTTTAAAAACTACTTAATTAAAGATTTAACTTCAGATAGGACCTATTTCTTTGCTTAAAGATAAATGTATTCTTTGATGCTTTGTTCATCTAGAGTTTTTAAATTAATTTACTTTCCTCACAAGTTCCCCATAGTAAACCTTTTTCTTCTTTACCACTAATCTCTGCCATCAGTGCTGGCACAATTAGATTATCTGTCATTTCTAAATGATAAGATCCCAGGTTTTCTGCCAATGTGATTAGTGAAAGTTGCATAATGGTTCCCAGAAGTAACCTTCTGCTCAGCTCCCTTTTCAGTACAATCTGATTTATTCCATGGTCTTCTGTGTCTTACATCGTTTCCATGGATTTCTGGTTTAATAAACTCAGACTTCAGTTTAGTTCATTCTCCATCTACCTTTGTGGAATTTCTTATTATTTACTTTTAAAGTTTTTCTGAATTCCTACAATAAGATTGGGGTTTAGTTTTAGATGTGCTTTTATACTTATCTTAACCTTGTTTTTTTCAGATTTTTTTAAGACTAACAGAGCATGTGCTATTCTTAAAAAAAAAAAAAAAAAAAAATTA
>JAAGAY010001167.1:0-17103 GCA_011801015.1 Ardeotis arabs | reverse complement strand
GGAGAATTTGCGCAAGCGCGAAGGACTGATAAGCTAATTAGCATACGAAGCGGGAGTAGGCGGGGTTAGGTAATGAATATGTATAGGCATCAATTAAATATTCATTGTTTTACTGGATAAGAATGGGACGGTTTGCCACCTCGGCGCGCGCCGTTGGCGGAGCAGGAGACTCCCCGGCCGCCCAGCGCTGTTTTGCTTACTGGTCGCTTGCTTTAATAAATCAAATTTTGGAATTGGCCAGACTCTGTCATTTAATTGGACAGGTAAACTGTAACAATTTGACGAGTCAGCAGCAGCAGGGAGAGAAGACAGAAAGCTCTGTGCTACTGCCAGGACCCTGCCCTTTCTCTCCAGAAGACCGTGCCACCAAGGGCCCTTGCGTCTGCGCTCTCCGTGGCCGGAAGGGCGACAACGTCCAGTCTCCAGAACGTTAAACGCAAGTACTGTGCTGTGTTGGAATTAAAGCCAGCATCCCCAGCGCTCCTGAGCATTTACTCCTGAACATCTGCTGGCCGTTTCCGCTCCGTCTGTGCTGCGGCAGTCTCCCCCTCGCGCGTTGATCCCCGCTGGTGTCCCTGGTGCTGCAGAGTCAGGTGTCTCGTCAAGGACTGCGCCCGCGCGGGGTGCTGACGTGAGCTCCGCTGATGCATCGCACCGAGAAAAGATAAATGGTGGGGAGTGCAATTGGGCATGAACGTAACATCCCTGGCTGGCCAGGAATTGATTTTTAGTGAGGCTTTCCGCTGTACTTGCCGTTCCATGATGTCAGTGCCTGTCCACGCTACGAACCGCCCCTTGCTGTCAGGAGCGTGCCAGTAAGGGCCCCCAAAACGGGGAGCTGGGAGGGAGGGATGTTTGTTGGGCCAGGAAAAGTACGCGCAGCACTGTTTTGGGAATTGGAGGCTGAGAACGGCTTCAGGCAGGTTTTCCTCATCGCAGCTGAAATTATCTTCATCTGGGGCACCCGGCAGCATGTTGGTGGGAACCATTTGTGGTTTCGGTGCAGGTGAAGTCGAGGAGACTCCAAACCAAGATCAGAAAATGAATCCTAAGCGCGGATCTCAGACCTGCGTGTTTAAGCAAATGACTCTGAGGAAGGAAGTACCCTGCCAAGCTGCTGAACTGAATTCAGATGTCAAAATGCATATACAGCACCAAACCGCCCGCGGCCAAAACAGGGCCCCTTCCCATGAACGTACGTGCTGCCAGACGTGTGACAGTGACTCTTCTTGGCGGCGGAAGAGACGTCCAGGTAAGCGCAAACACCGACTGCTCACGGTAGTAACGTCCACTGTAGGAGATCCTGCCACGGGCCCGCCCCGCTGGCACGCTGCACCGGCCCTTCGGGGCAAAGAGGTGCGACGTTTTCCTAGGCTGCAGGCCCCGCAGCGAACCGCTGGATCGGAATGCCGGGCAGCGGCCCCGGCCTCCCTCCGCTCTGCTGGGGAGAACGGAACGGCCTGTGCTGAGACGAAAGGTACGGGAATTTGCCTCATTGATGCTGTGGGTATGTCACCCAGTCCAACTTTATGTCATCCGCCTGTCCTGCTTAAGTCTCATCCCTTTGGATGTTCTCCTTTTATTCCTCAGGATTAAATTCACCCCGTCTTGCATCACCAATAACTGCACACCCCTTCTCTAACAATTGCACGTTCTTTCTTTCTGCTGCCCTGGCAGTAGGCTGAGGGAATCACAAGCTGTAGCTTCACTCACATTTTCTTTAGCAAACGTTTTTTTTTTCCTTCAGGTGGAGTTTTTAACCTGGCTCCATTCCCAAACTAGATTCACTGCCTGGCAGCGTGAGAAGTTGTACCAGCGCCCTTCGAGAAACGGGAGCGTGTGCTACAGAAGAAGGTCTAGGCCTGCGGAGGCAGGGCTGAGGCTAGAGTGAAGCGCTGTGGAGATGCAGCCTTGGCTGCTGCTTTTTCACGTGCATTCACAAAGAGGTGTAAGAAATTGTGCTAATGCACACGAGAGGCGAGGAGGCCGTTTACATTGATGAGCTGAGAACACACTCCCAATCTTGGGAATAGCAGTGATTTCCCAAGATTTGTCCTCCACCATTAGGTGCGGGTCATTCTTACCGCTCTCTGCCACTTGAGGTCAGCCCTTTACCCCCTCCCAAAGGAGGAAAGCACAGATGTCACAGACCGGCCGGACAGTTCAGAGTGCCAAGAAAGGGTCTGGGACTGCAGCGACCACCAGCATCCCCTTGGTAAACCCAGAAGAGCCAGGACTTGAGCCTGTGGTGAGTGGATCTCGTCCCTTCGGCAAGAAGATGGCAAACATGAGCCAGGATTCTCCAGGAACCTCATCTTGTCCCTCCTGCTACCCAGCTTGTGCTCTCACTGTCCACGTTCTGCAGATACCTTCTGGGAGGCCGTCGGGAGGGACAGTGCGGTGCGGACAGCTCTGGGCTTTGCAGGCTCTAAGGCTGGGGGAGGATTTTTTTTCTGCGCTTTGCGCTGTGATACGGGAACCAGCTGGACAGAAACTCAGCGATACGAGCTGCAAAGGTGTGACTGTCTCTGGAGCTAAATGAAGCGCGGCTTGCAGAGAAAAGGAACAGCATTCGTTAGTGAATAACAGGAACAAAAACAGAGAAGCTTTTGGGGGCACAACCCTTTGACCCTGAAAGATAAAATTCCCACTCCAAGATAAATGGCACTCGGAAGACTTACTCCGGGTTTAATTTAACTATGTCAAGAGAAAAAGATGTTTAACGCCTGTAGAGCAGAGATACATGGAGAGCAGCGGTGGCGAGTCCTGTGTGTCAGAGACAGAGGCAGTTCTCACCTGAGAACAGTGGCGGCTTGCACGGCAAGGCTGGATGGAAACAGGAAACAGCCATAAAATCAATATCCCCACGGCTAGGCCACGAGGGAAGCAAGGTTTGCCGAGAATTGTTTCCATCAGATCTGCTGTTACCCTGTAATTCAAAACAGAGGCTTAGTTTCTGGGATCACTTTCTCTTAACGAGGTTTTTATTTCCCCAAAGCTTATTTACTTTTCCAGGTTACTATGCTTCTCTGTAAACCAGGTCTCCCAAGGAAAGACAATCCCTGAGCAATCACAGATAAAACCCTATTACTTAAAAATGCTTCTCCAACTGAGAGTTAAAAAAAAAAAATCTGCAGCCTTTGAAAAAATAAAGCCAGACTGAAAGAGTTAAAAAAGAGAAAGGTCAGCAGGCTCTGTGAAGGCGTTGTGAATGCAGGCAGCATCTGGCAGCAGGCATCCCTGAACCTTACCCAGCCTGAACCCGCGGCTAACGGACACACGGACGCGTACCCGCTGCTGCCGCCGCTGCTGCAGAGCCGCCTGCTCCATCCTCACTCCTCTCCGCAGGGCTGACTCACTCTGCAGCGCACGCTCACAGGCTCGCAATCTGCCACAGTACAGAGGACTATTTACGTGCCAGCAGACGCCGCCTCTTTTAATCAGGCACTCGACGAGTCTGACATTTCACGCTCTGTTCCCCTCTTCCAAACCAAAGACAAAGTCTGTTCCTGCCAGATGGGACCGCGCTCCGATCTGGCACACTGCTGTCGGTAAATGAAGGAAAGGGACCAAAAGGTCTGCAATTTTCTTAATGCCCTGAATCACTTGAGAAATTTGCTGATGCAATAGCATCAGGGAAGGGCTTGAAATGTGAGTTTCCACCTAGGAGTCAGCAGTGAGGATCTGAGCCTGGCTGTCAGAGAACGCCTGGCCAAGGCAACACGCTCAGATTGTTAATTTTCCTCCGGGTGTACTTGCAGGTACTCAGCGCAAAGCAGTCCTGCGCCTAGGCGTGCTAACCCCAGCTTTTGCTTTATGCTCTGTTCTCCTGACTCGCGTGGATTTATACATTAATGAGAAAGGCTTCGTCTTCCAAGGCAGGAACCAAAATGTCGTCAATGGGATTTTGCCAGCATTCGGTTACGTAAGTATCCATCGCCATCCCGCGCCTAGGAACTGCCTTCTGCAAGGCGTCAGCAACCCGCAGTGGCATCTTAAAGAGTTCCTGCAGACCAACGCCTCCAAAGTGCTTCTTTCTCCTACAGATGAGAGCTACCACCAGCACTGAGTTGCTCTCTTAAATGCAATTTGTTCATATTCTTGTAAACTGGCAGAACCCAAGGCTGGCAGCAGGTTCCTCATAAAGTAGGTAAAACCAGATCTTGAACACACTTGAGCCCCAGCCAGGACCTTCTGCCGTCCTGCCACCCAAGCAAAATGCAATTTCCCTCACCAGAACTGCAGGATGTACGTGGCACGCTTTCCTGAGAGCCCGAGTGCGTGACTCACCCCCCTCAGCCGCAAGCTCTCTCAGGCTGCACAGGACTGGAAAGGCACTCGCTGCAGTCAGCGCTGAGAATTATGCCATCGTCTCCATAAATGTTTACGATGCCTGGGTAAAGTCTAATTCAGGAGCTTGGAGTCTACTGCTTTTACTGAAGAAAAGAATCATCAACGCAATTCAGATCAGGAAATTGCCCCTTGCCCCAGGCAATGCTTCAGCACACGTCCAGAATTTTCCTTAAATCAGCTTCCACCTCCCTGCAGCCCCAGCACCACCGCTGCTCAGGCTGCCACGAAGGAACCCAGCAGTACAGCCCCCCCCCAAAGCCAGACAGCTGCCAGCCTGATAAACGAATGCAGACAGATCAGCTTTCTAGCAAACAGAATAAACCAATTAATTTGTTAGTAATTATTGATGATCAACAACTGTTAAAACTACACCTTCACAAAAGCGCGTGAAAATCCCTCCTAGCAGAATGACCGGCTCACAGCTGAAGTCTCCTGAAGAGCCCCCAGTTTAGAGACCAGCTACCCAGAAGGTGCATGAGGTGCCACCAGGCCTGGGCTGGGGAACGCTCTTGCCAGGTCAGAAGCTCCAGCTGCAGTGAATGTCTCATGCTCTGGCCAGAGCTCTTCATCATACCTACAGCAGACTTGTCTGCTGCACAGGTACACACACGGGTGAAATACACACACCACCACACCTCCCTTCCCAGCCAGGCTGCCAGAAGAGGTTCCACCAGATCACGCCCTATTCCTCAGCTCTGTTTGATCACAAAGGCATCACTGCTATTGGGTATCTGTGCACTATTAACATTTTGGCTTGAACAAGGTAAAGCATGACCTGCTCTCCAAGCTATGCAGCTATGATTAAGGTAGCATACTCCCCCAAAGGCAGTTTGGCACAACCTCTACATCTGTAAGGGTCCAACATCTCTTTCCCACATGAGCTTCCATGTTCCTTCACAACGTTCATCAGTCCCCAGGATGAGAGAAGGCTGCCACAGCATTCACAAGCTGCAAAAGCAGAACTTCTCAGCTCAAGTGCTCCTGATTTCCAAGTTAAAAATATGAGTTCTTGAATGAAGCCGTTTTGTTGATGAGACTATTGTTCAGGTACTTCAGAGAAAATCGCTGCTAACAGGGCAGCTTTCCAACCAGCGCAGTTTCTGCAGAGCCATCACAAGAAGCTGCCTCAAGGCCCTTCAGCAGCTCCCATCCCTTGTCACCTGCAGCCTCGCTCCCTGACCTTGTCTGCACACCCTGTTACATGGCATCACCACACACCAGAGCAGAGATGTGCTGCTTGATCAGGGAGCACGGCACTGCCACAGCCTGGCACCCCCACGCACCGCAAGTACCACCCTCGGGCAGCAGCTGGACACAGCACTGCTGCTTGCGCAGGAGGGACTGGTTTAGCAGTGACAACAGCACCAGTTCTGCATGGTGCTCAGTGACTCCAAGAACATGCCTCCCCCTAAAGGAACCCCTCCTCTTCCCAAAGGAGCAGCAAAAGCATGAAATCAGAGGCAGAGGACTCATTACAGCAATGTAGTGAGGAAGTTTTATTCGGAAACATGGTATCAGTTTGTAACCCAACACTGGGTGCACGACTCTGATGCCGGAGCATACGCAGTTACTACTGAAACACCAGAGTGTTTCGGACAATTGCTGTAATAAAACACGAAATTCTCATACTCCAATACCAGGACACTACAGCAATCTTGAGAATCAAAGTTACATCCAAGGAATTCTCTGCACTTACAATTGACCCCACAGTGTAATCCACCTATATATAAGATTAATATATATAGCATGGGAAATTGAAAATCCTTGCTCCATAGATGTATGAACATGTCAAGTCTTTTATAAATAAACATCCAGTGAAGAGAAAAAATTACATTTCTAGTTCATATTTATACATAAAGTACTAACAGCAACAGGTGGAAAACTGCACACAGGCCACCCCAAGCCATGCGGCAGGCTTGGAGCGGCCCATCCAATTTAATATTGAAGTACACACAGGACAGACAAGTCACTAACATACATTGCGCATTTACAAGAGATCAACTACCAAATTGGGACAACTGTACACATTGGAAAGACCATTTTCTTTCTGGAGCTTTTTTTTTAAATGTGGATTTGTTACATCTCTTTACATCATACTGCAACGTTTACTTTGTGGAGAGGATAAGGGCAACAATGAGGCCGTAGAGACCCAAGACTTCAGCGAAGATCAAGATCAGGATCATGCCCACAAATAACCTGGGCTGCTGTGCTGTTCCCCGAACGCCTGCGTCGCCCACAATGCCAATGGCAAAGCCAGCAGCCAGACCACTGAGGCCCACGCTCAAGCCAGCGCCCAGCTGAAGAAAGCTCCTGTGGGACAGAGGTGAGAAGAGTTTCAGTGGCAAGCAACAGGACACCCAACCCTTCACCTTCAGGCTACTTTTCTTCCTCTCCCCACAGCAATAAGAATTAACATGTAAAGGGAACCTCTTCTCTGCAAAAAGAGCTTCTCTACTCTAAGCAAGCACAATACGTCTCACAAGCAAATGCTTCCTGAGACTCCTCGCTCTGATACTTAAAAAAGTGGGCAGCTATGCAAGATCTTTAGTGATACTCAGGGATGGCTCAGACAGTAAGCTAAGCTACCAGCCCGTGAGTTCACAGGCCACCCAGCCTGTCTGTAGCCACTTCAGTCGGCTGCAGGCTTAGCACACTGCCAGAGCTGTACTTGCTCCAGCCAGGTGGGCTAGCGCTGGCAGGAACGCCTGTCCCACGGTGCTGCGCAGCCTGTGCAGAGCTGCTTCTGTCTCCCACCTTTAGCAACCCACAGCCATAGCACGTCCGGGTGATCATGGAGTCTCTTACACTGCAAGAGCTGGAGAGGAACGGCCTGGTTTTCCAGGCAGGGGTACCTGAGGGGCAGTGCCAGTCAGTATCTGGCCGCCTGGTAACTGCACAGGAGCATCAGTACCCGCTGTTTTAGATCACACGGCTCATCGGCTCTAGCTGGTGCAGTGACACAGACACCTCAGCAGCATTGTTTTATTGCGAGGTCTCAATCAAGCCCGATCCAGCCATTCTCAAAAGCCAAGGGTAGATTAAGTTTCTGGTGTGGCTGCTGCAGAGGCCCAATGTACAGCTTGAGGATTGATTTACCAGCACGTAAAGCAGCAAGCAATATTAATTATTCACTTGCGTCTCCCAGGCAACAGGAGAACTATTTAGATAGTCTGATTAGATACTCTTGGAAAGACCTGTGTATCCCAGGTGTAGAACTGGGCACCATGAAGCAAGCTTGGCCTCCTACCCCAGTACCGCCTGTCCGTGGTTCCTTCCAAGCCATGAACCACTGCATTATCGCTGGCAGTGCTGTCTGACCTGCTGGCTAACAGCAAACTGTTCAGGCAGCACTGCCACTGAGGCAGCAGGCAGGAGAGCTGAAAGCCAGTCCACACTCTATGGCCAGGTTCGGAGCATTTAGCATTGACAGTCCTTCCGGAGGCCTTGAGCAAAACCCACCCATATCAAAACGGCAACAGGACAAAACCAAAAGCAGCAGATGCAGCAACTTACTTGAATAGCGTGATGGAGGGTGAGAGGGCATTGGCAATGAGGACTGCCACTACAAGGCCATAGATAGCTATAATACCCGCCATGACAACGGGGATGATGGACTTCATGATGAGCTCAGGCCTCATGACAGACATGGCTGCAATACCCGTGCCACTCTTTGCTGTTCCATACGCAGCTCCCAAGGCTGGAAGAGAAAAAAATGCGTTAGACATCCCCAAACACCAACTCCTTCACTTGGCTGCAGTATTGGAACAGTTGAGTCAGCACAAGGAAGATTTGTGCAAAACTAATGCAGTCACTTAATTACTTGGTTTGTCAGCCAGGAATATTCCCCTAAGAGATGAGGAAGTGACCTATCCACAGTCCTAGACCAAAGCTAGTAATTAAAGGTGCTGTTCAAACAGAACTGGTAACAGAATACCCTCTCTAAGCTAGCTTAACAGCAGGGTACACTTCCCAGCAGACCTGATTAGGAATCCAAGGTTCAAATTTGAACTGTTTCAGAATTTGTGCTCTCAGAGCCCACCCTGTGAGGCACTACTCAGCTGAACTGCAGGAGGAATACAGCAGAGTACGTCTTTCTACTGCAGCAGGATGTAACCCAGCTGAAAGACGGGTTTTACAGCCACTGAACTTTGAGCCACTTTGGGTGCATCCAAGAACTGAGCCCGGTGTTTAACAAGTCACCTTCAAGGGGCCTCTTCCACAAAAATCTATCTGCCTGTGCTTTGGCCTGGGGTTAACATGCCGTTTCAGCTTCACCAGACACATACTGAGAGAGCAACAGACTCGCGTATCGCTGCACTTCATTCCTTGGAGAAAGGAATATCCTCTTCATGTGTCAATAGCCTCACCTGAGACGGATCTGGGTCCAAACACTTGTTAATCCAACTACTGGAACCACAAAGTAGAGTAGGGCTTGTAGGTTACAGAGGACCACCACCACCTTACCCCTAAGGTTCACCGATCACTCGTGTAAACACATGAGCATGCGGAGGTCAACACAGGAATCTCGAGGCTTGGTTTTCAAAGCAGAACATGGGCTTATCACCTCCAACTGAGAAACACTAGGAAAGTCCCAAGCACTACCCCAAAGAGTAACTTCTGCCTTGAAAACTTTGTGTTAGTCTCACAAAACCTTCTGCAAGTACTCCTTCCTTGATTCTGAAGTAGCTGAAAAGACCCCTTTCCTTCCAGCCTTGCTCTGGAGCACTCTAGGAACTCCTTAACTACGGGCTGTGCTCACCACCACCCAGGAGATGATCTGCAGGCCAGCAGCCATCCAGAACTAAGTCCCTGAAGTGGCACTGTAAGGTATGTTGAAGGGTAGGTGGTCTCCCTTTCAGACACCAGAGGTAACAGTCCTATTTAGCATGAAAATCCTCTTGCCTGCTCTAAGGCTACTGGGGAATATTAAAACCATGAAGATATCAAATCTTTGTCCTGTTCAGAGGCTTGCTATTCGAGTTTGTTCCATCCACTTAAAAACTAAGTTTTCTGCAAGGGAGAGCTGCTTCTTCCACAAAGATCTGTAGTTGCCTCTTGCACCAGCGTCCCGGTGTGAGATGGTGCAGCTTGCCCAAAGGGGCTGCTGGGAGGTATTCAAAGGTTTAGGAAATGTGCCTTCCTGCTTCCCACTCAGCATTGACATAATTTATAATGTATTATTTTACATAATTTACAGTCAAGAACTGACCAGTAGTCCTCCTGGCTTTACACTAAGAAACTTCAGAAGATTAATGAAGGTAGCAGCACTGCACTAACTCAAGACTCACTATCAGAAGGAAGTTCAGTTTTAGCTACAAAAACTTGAAGGGAAAGCCTCATTATCAACTAAAACCTGGTTCTGTACTCACCAAGCTCTTGAACCTTGACTGTCACCGAGTCAGATGCAAAGGGCTGTTCAGTGCAATTCAGAACAAGAATCCCTCTTAAAGAAGCCTGAGCCAAGAGCAGAAGACAGGTTTTGCCTGCAAACGTAAGCTGAGCCTGGCAACTAGCACACAGACTTAGCTAGAAGTATCTGGGATGGTATTGTAACAGGGTCTAGCCTCTAGGAAGTCTACAAAGAAGTCACTAACTTGAACTAGGAACCTTTTCTGTTGGATGAAGCATCTTTAAGAACTGGAAGTTAGCCTGAATCTTGATACCACTATCTAGACTGGCCTTAGCATTCAGCAGAAACCACTCCTCCTGTCTGGAGTCTTTCATAAACCTCTCCAGCAATGCAGAGGCTCCTGAGAGAAGTTCACTATTTAAAATTAGATCAGTCATTACTTCCTCCAAGTCTGAAGTTACTTAAGGTGTTGCAATTAATGCCGTGATGGATTACAGAAGCTGATTTTGTAATCTCACTTACAGAAAGCCAGCCTGCTCAAGCTTTTGGGGAGGGGCAGACCAGCACAAGTTTGTAAATTCTCAGTTAAGTCCCAGTTCCAGGGAAGAGGCAAGAGCTTTACACCTTGAACTTTGTCTAGTCATATTAACAAATAAAGTCAACAGGTACTCCATGGCAGCTAGTTTTCACAACCCAGTTTTAGATGGCACTGAAGATGTATTACACTCCCACTGGTGCACACTCACAGGCGCTACACAAACAGCTTCAGAGCTCAGCACATCTGTGCCCAGCGAGGTCTTTATCAGCATCCTGACCAACAGGCTCACACCACAGCTGCATCTCCAGTATCTCACCAGGCAGCTCCTTGCACCTTTGCCAGTAACCCAATATTACAGCCCAGGTGACAAAGACAACAGCCACCTCCCACCATGGCACAGCCACCTAACAGCACAGCTGTTCATTTAGGGGCCATCTGGCACTTCGCTCAATCCTCCTGCACACCTTAATTTGCACCTCTCAGCAGCTGTGAACATTTGAAGCACATATGCTTCATATGCTACATTTAAATACCCCTGATGAGTTGGAAGGACATGTTTTCCAAAAGTCTTCTCAGTGAACAGGGTTTGTAGAGATCCATGCAGAAGACAGGGAAAATGGAACACGAGCTGTACCACTGCTACACACCAAGACTCCATGTATCTGCTTCAGATCACGCAGCTCCATCACCTCCAACATACAGACCAATTAAGCTGCAACGCTACCTTTAAAGCGTACGAACACAGAGCTATCAAAATACTCACCTGGCGGCCAGAGCAGCACTTCGCCTACCTAGCTTCATCACAGAAGACAGCCATTCTGGTCTACAACCAGAAACTGTGCCATCTATAAATTCCATGTGTTATAATAGAGAGAAGTTGTTTTACACATCATTCCAGACTCCTTACTCCCAACAAGCCTGTTTCAAGGGTTAACTCAATTTGCAAATACTTCTGAAGAGCAATGCCTTAAACTCATAACCCAGAGTTGATTTCGTACTGCTCCTGGGGGCAAAACGCACTCCCACAGGGCTGTGGATATGCTTCCCAGCACCTCACCATCACTGATACTTTCCGGTAGCAAAAGTAGTACGGCTGCGCAGCGCCAAGATGAAGTATGAACCAGAAAGCAAGTTGCCATACAGGCAATAGCTTCAGTAAGGACCACGGACTAGTTGTAGTCTTGCCACTCCCCAGGACCTTCAGGAGAGCTTTGCCTCAGACGTTCACTGTCCATACTCCAGCAGCCTGCAGCTTAGATCAAGTGCTAGTCCAAGTACCAGGACCAGTCTTTTGTAGCTGTAGTTAAAGTGCTCAGTGAGGTCACGCACCAAGAACGTTAATCTTGCAGCTAAGTTAGCAGCAAGTCACCTCACACAACACTCCCTCAATATGAGGAGGGGCTATCACCAACAGCCTTGCATCGGTTCTGCAAAGCTCTGACAACAGACACACACCCATGGACAGCGAGCACATCATCAAGAGCCAGGGCACCACCTGCACAGATGCCATTTCAGCAGCTGCAATACATGCAGACATACTCAGCCCAGTGACAGAGCCTGAGAACCTGCCACACACACTCAGCAGCATTTGGGCCACTCAGAGCCAGTCCCACCACGGAGAGGCAGGTTTTCACACTGCGATGTGTGGGATTTCCAAAATGGCATGATTTCCTTGCATTAGGAAGTGAGATAGTAACAGAGGTCAAACTTTCCATTCGGATACCACAGGTTATACCACAGCAAATCTGAAAGACCATTCTGGATGAGCACTTACATCTGGAGCCTCTCCTAATTAATCCATTATCAAATGGGCTGCCCTCTGCAGTAGGTAGGCTTCCTGTGAACCAGACAGCAGGCATCAACTCACCTCAATGCCTGGTCATCCCTCAGCAGGCTGTTCTTAAACAGTCACAGAACTGTCAGAGGTGATATCCAGGTCAAGCACAGTCCTTGCTCTGCCATGCCAGAAACCTGGGCATCCTCAAAGAAACAGGCTGCTCCTCACTGCTACTCCAAGGCCCCTCCCACATCACCACATTTAACTAACAGCTCTCCCTCCGATTACTGTAATGGGCACTGCAGGGCCATCCTGCAAAAACCCTGTTGCTACACCCAGTTGCATCTTCACAGAAGAGACAGCCGCACTAGCGGAACCATATCTGCAGCCTATGCAAATTCAGCTCACACGGCCAGTCCCCCATGGTAACTGGAGGGGTAAACAGATCAGCAGCCCTACGGGAAGCTGTAGAGTCTGAAAATCTTTAGGGAGTCACCTGGTACAGGATTAGGGACAGCATGCTTTTTGTTCTTTCCTGACGTTATGAGAGGGCGTGGGGATTTCAAACAAGCCTAGCACTGTCAGCTTACAGCATTATCAAAAATAACCTGCCAGGCCAGCAGGCCCTTTACTCTTCAGTAAATGAGAGAACTTAGAAGTCTCCCAGCTCCTTGACAAGCTGCACCAGCCCAAAGGAAAAAGGAGTTACCAGTCAGCTGTCCGAGCAGCTGGGACTGCCGCAGTTGGTACTCTGGATTGCCTGACATAGCACACACAGCCAATGTTCGAGTTTTTGAAAAGTACGGTAAGGCTGACACTCTACACCACAGGGTACAGGCTTGCTCTTCTGCAAACAGCAAGTCTAATCACTTGTTATTCATCTTCAGCATCATACAAGCTCCCTCGCAACCTTAAAGACGACCCATTTCACAGGCTGGGGGGGACAACTGTACTCCAGGTACTGACTGGCAGAGTAGTTTGTTACGCCAGTTAGCAGCACCCCTCTTCATCTAGCTGGTCTAACAGCAGCTCACAGCACCCACAGCTAGGCTGTCTCACTTCCGAAGCGTGGGAAAGCCAAGGTCATCTGACTGCATCCCGCAGACTCCTGTGGCCAGACTAGCCTGACTTGAAGCCTCGTGCTCACAAGATTCACAGTCTGAAGGAAGCAGGTTCAGCAAGTTACGCCTTACTGTCTGGTGGGGACAGCAAGCCGGTGGAAGCATGCACTTCTGTGAAAGCATTGGTTCAAATTATCACCAAACAGCCTGGAGAGTTTTTCAGCTTGCAGCCACTGCCTGAAATCAGTCAGGGTCTGGACAGATGAAAGAGGCTAGTTTTAGGAAGGGAAAAAAGGAAGATGACTAAGAGGTCTTGAGGCAGCCAGCATTCCCCTCCACTGCTGCTCTGAATGCTTCCAAAGGGGAAGTACCTGCAGATTTTGTAGTGTACAGTGGCTTCAGGGTGAGACATGGTACACCTGGAAGCCACGGTACAAGCAGCAGCATATCTGCTTGAGCCAAGTTTTGTAGAGCCAATGGTTTACAGTGATGCTTGATCTGGTCTTCAGATGTTCAAGACTGGTATTTACTCAGTGGAAATGATGCCCTTGTCGAGATGCCTTGCCTTAATTTAACTGAGCTGTAGAAACACTGCCTATCTGGTTTACTCTTGTTAAAACACTTCACCAGCCACTCATTCACCTGCTGCTCAAGGTGAATGCCCAAGCTGGCCTCTCTACCGTAGACAGTCTGGTAGCTCAAACATCCGACCCACCAAGTTTGCTTGCCTGTACCATGATGCCTTTCAAGTACTCTAACGATTTGGAACAGAAGACTCCCTTAAGTTGCACTCTGTTCTGCCATTTCATTTTTACCTGCAAGCTACAGCTAAGGAGTCTGCAAGCTCCTCTTCGGATGAGGTCTACAGCTCCTTCCTGAGAAGCACGCAGCTCTCCTCTCCACCACCTCCTCAAGAGACAGTATTTCCAGAAGCACAGGTGTAATTTGCCTTCAAGGCTGCAGGTTGTTTATAGCCTGATGCCTTCTAGAATGAGACCGCGCAGGGCTGTCAACTGCATCAAGCTAGATGTTCTGAGGCAGCAATTTCACCACAGAGGTCCTTTAACAGCTAACCAACTGCCACAAATCTGCAGCCCTCGTTTAAAATAACAGCTAGCATTTTGTTAGCTCCGCAGCAACAACGAGAAGCAGGACGCAGGACTAACCTTACCACTTGCTGGCTAGAGTTCTCTTCATTAGCAGTCTTCCAGAAGCTCGATAGTGAAGCAGTACTGAAGGCAATCAACACCCATCCAGAGCCCAGGTCTAAATAAAACTCCTTACCACAGCGTGGAGGCCACAGTGGGGCGCGCCGGGGACATCACTCTTTCCCACACAGAGCATCAGCAAGCCCAGAATCTGCCGGCTTTGCCCAACACCATGCTTTTCCATTTTGGCACAATGAAGTAGCATGGAAAAGCTGCAATAATTTGATCACTCAACAGCATCTGACGCTGAGCCAGCCCCATGTTTTACACATAGGAAAGAGAGGAACCTTGGCTATCAGAACAAGCTGTAACCAGCAAACGAGCAGGCTCGAAGACAGCCAAGGTCACAGCAACCTGCTGTAGTCTTCCTAGCTGCCATCAGTACTGGCTGACCAGAACGAGTTCTGCTATCTGCCATCAGCAGTTAATGTTCAAACATCAAACAGCACTGCATAAAGTTGCCTGTTTTCACATCAAACTGGTCTGGACAGTATAGAGCTTGAACATGTTTACTAGAAACAGGTCTCAGAACTGCAAGCTCCACAAGAATTTGATCTTTAGATACAGCATGAGTCAGACATGATCACTGCACTAATTAACACCAACCTAGAACAGCTTTAGATAGTTTTATACTGCTTGTCCAGACAGACTTAGCTCCTTGCTTCTAAACCAGGGTGGGCTTTTAACAAGTGATGCTCAGTTAACATCAGGACCTGCTCCGGGTCACATCTCTATGAGGAAAGCTACATGACACTGCAAGTTTCAGTTTATCCTGTATTCACACCTCTTGCCTTAAAAATCCAAGCTGCTTCCCTAAACAAGCAGTTCAGTAGTGTTCACAACTAAGAAATAGCCTTGGATCAGCAGTATCTACAACCTGTTGTGCCAGTGACCAAACCCATCAGGCATGCTTGGGCCCCAGGTGAGAGGCTAGCTGCGTGGCTCCGACCTGCTGGTAGGACAGCCATCCGACACGGATCCTGCACGGAGGACCGGCCACGTACCAGCAGCGATGCCATAGTTACCAAGCCCTCAACAACACAGCTTAAGCACTCGCTTTGAACTACCCAGCTCAACCCTTCCCCTTTGACTCGCAATCCCACAGGCTGTCAAGCCCACAGCTTCTAGGAAATGCTTCCCTTCTAGTTTGGACATGCCAAGCAACACTCGGCATTTCTATTAAAACCCTGACTCAAGTTTGCATCCCTCACTGATGCCTCCACTGAAGCAAGCCCACGTATCACAAAGCCAGTGTCTAAAAGGCCACACAACCACGTTCTTCTGCTTCTGAGTTCAATTTTGCAAGAGGGATCTAGTGACTCCTTCTCAGAAGGAAAGCTCAGCATTTAGGACCTTAATCCATGCCATTTTGCAAAAGCCAGTGATCTGCTGAGCGTTTTTCCCAACATTACTAGGTTTTAGTCTATTCCTCCATCATCTTCATCAGCTGAGAGGTAGGTCAGTAGTCCCAACGTTGGCTCCTACAGCATTCCAGCCGCACTGTTCCCAGGAAAGTCCTTACCTGCCAAATGTGAGCACAATGCTCTAACTGCGAGATGGCAGGTCACTAACCGCCCTCAGCGCAGGACACCTGCATCCCACACTGGGTACAAACTGAGCCAGCCAAACACAACCTTTTTTTTTTGCAAAGATTAAAGCCAAGAACACAGCTAGTGTGAAACCAGTCACTGGTGCCAACACCAGCATCGCTAGACAAAACCCGGTTTTGATCCACCATCTACATCACCATTTACACAGTTTAATCTATAACACTTATCCATCAAGAGCAGTTTCCACAAATTTGCCTCGCCCACCCAGCTATCATCTACTGCTATAACATAATGAGACTCCAAGCACACCCAAGCTACAGCCAATTCAATACTTGAATGCTTTGATTCTTCAGCTGGGAGCCAAATTAGGTGGCCCATGAAGACAAGTCAGTATGTTCATGCATGTGGGGGCACTGGCTAAGCCTTCAGAAGACAAAACCAGACTGATCGCTGCTTCTTGTATTCCTAGTTACTGTAACACTTGCATTTGGAAAAAAATACCTGAAGCCTTCTCCATGTTACATCCCAAACAGAACTGCAGCTCTGCACCTATCAGGAAAACAGTAAGTGCTCAGTCAGGGGCAGCAGTCATTCTCTGCAGAGGGTTTACTCAGGCTCCACAAGAGAGACAAGGCACCATACAATGGTCTTCCCAGTGTAGAAAGCCACTTATGGGTCTCTGCATAAGCGTTCTTCAACAGGGAGAACGATACTGCAGAATGACCCAATTTACTCTGCACTGGACCTCAGTGACTTAAGATGCAGATGGATGAACAGACACTAGAAACGAGATCCCCTCTTCTGGTATTTTCTGCATCTCCCATTTTAAAGGGAGGGTCAAGAGCCTACTGGTTCCTTTCCATTAACATAGAACCAGAGACTGGTTTGGGTGGGAAGGGAGCATTAAAGCCCACCCAGTCCAACCCCCTGCCAGGAGCAGGGACATCTCCAACCAGATCAGGTTGCTCAGAGCCCCGGCCAACCTGGCCTGGAATGTTTCCAGGGATGGGGCATCCACCACCTCGCTGGGCAACATGGGACAGTGTGCCACCACCCTCAGCGTAAAAAATGTCTTCCTTATGTCCATTCTGAATCTCCCCTCTTTTAGTTTAAACCCATGACCCCTCGTCCTGTCACACCAGGCCCTGCTGAACAGTCTCTCCCCACCTTCCCCCTCAGCCCCCTTTGGGCACTGGGAGCCGCTCTCAGGTCTCCCCGGAGCCTCCTCTTCTCCAGGCTGAACAGCCCCAGCTCTCTCAGCCTGGC
>JAAGAY010001166.1:0-25252 GCA_011801015.1 Ardeotis arabs | reverse complement strand
AAAAAAAAAAAAAAAAAAAAAAAAAAAAAAAAGTGCTTCCTTATGTTCAGACAGAACCTCCTGTGTTTCAGTTTGTACTCACTGCCCTGGGCACTGGGCTCTGTCTTGTTTACACCTTCCAGATCCCAGCTCTCTCAGCCTTTCCTCATATGAGAGATTCTCCAGTCCCTTAAGCATCTTAGTGGCCTTTTCCTAGACCCTCTTCAGTAGCTCCATAGCTCTCCTGTACTGGGGAGCCCAGAACTGGACATTGTACACCACTACTCCAGATTCCATACAGATCAACACTGAGAAAGATTTTACCCTCACCTGAGCCTACTAAAACAGATGCAACCTGACTAAAACATAATAAAGGAAAGTTTTATTGTATAGGAGATGCAGGAATTGTCCAGAAGTCTTTGTTTTTTTCTCTCATTCATAGAGGATACAGAAACACTATTAACAAGAAGAACAGAAACATAAATAACAAGAAGATCAATAGCAGCTTCAGGACATATATTCTTCCTGTATGTAGTTTCTTGCATAAAATTCAGGGAGATTCGCAAGGGTACAGAGTTCCCCCAAAATTTATTCTCTTGGTAGACACTTTTTTTCCCTGCAAAGCTGACAATACGGGAATTTCCCCTTTCTGCATACAAACCCCAAACTTTTTGAAAGATGGGATGTGTTGGAAAATCAGGAGCTGTGTTCTAACCCCTCCCTCCATCTGCATAGCAACTTGCTCCACAGCAAGATGCATCTCACACAGTTTGCTGCATTTGCTCCCTTATAAGGAAGGCTTTTCAGACACTTGGAGGAAACCACTGCTTATCTCCCCAACATAACTCTCAGGCAGGTTTCAGATTTAAAATCCAGCATATAGCTGCACTGGCTAGAAGGGCTACTCTGCACCTCACCTTTCACCCGTCAAAAACACGCCAAGAAACAGACTGACAAGAGAATGCAACAGAATTCCTAATCTTCTTCTACAAAAAGGTTCAAAGGTTTATTGACTGTCCAGATGGTGCCCAGCTTGGTCATCCAGTGCCATATTCCCCCAGTAGTTGCCTAGCTAGGTTAAGTCAGTCTCAAGTTATACAATTTTAATTTACAGATTTTGTGCTTTTTGGCTAGGACAGACATCCAAGAACACCTGTTTGAATGCTTGGGCATTTGCCAAATCGTACTAGTCTACAGGGAGAAATAGAAACAGATGGGCTGGCTAGCAGATAAGCATTATTACTGGAGTAAAAGCTTATCTGCTAGAAAATCAATCTACAAAACTGAGTAAGAGAAATACTGCCTTATAAGAGAGAACTCAACCATTTGTTCTCATTTACAATCACAAGAGAGACCTGTTATATAAACAGATTCATTGCTACGAATAAAGTGTTTTTCCAACCTTTCTTCATATGTAATTTTTTTCTTCTTATTCTTGTTTCTCTCTACTGGACCTTTTCCAGTACAACAAATCCTTTCTGAAACTGCAGAGTCTATTCCTACTGAGGTCCCAACAATGCTGACTGAAGTGGAATTCCCCCATTTTATATACAAAGCTGACCTTAATGCATCCTAGAACTACATTTCCCTTTTTTGCAAGAGCATCAGGGAGTTTTGTGGGTTTTGTTTGTTTGTTAAAGTTATGCTCACTTTGCTTAGATCAACTCACCCCTGCCTCATAGTTCGCTACATTGCATTCTGCGCTTGCAAATTTTTCTCAGTTCTTAGTACCTGACTGTGTGAACTTCCTCTTGCTCCTTATATTGAGCACTGTTGAAAAAGCTAATCTTGATCTTCGTAGTGTCTGTAACCCTCTTCACCTCAATGTTTCTCACCACTCTTACAAATTTTCTAAGTATGTTCAACAGCACCTTAGCCAAGAGTTTAGCACACTTATACAGGTAGAAAAAGACTAACACATAAAGGAATATACAAAAGTTTTCACCAAAATAAAGATGTGTTGCATTGGTTTATTTTCTCTTATCCACAAGAACAGACGCTCAGAGAAAGAGATTTGCTTTTAACAAACCCACAGTGGTTGCCTCTAAGTATGTATTATGTTCTAGGCACTTATGAACTGATTGTCTACCAGTGTGTTCTGGCATCTTTCCATACACCAAAGTTGTGTCCTGAAGTTATACACACTGGTCTAATTTTCACTTTCTCCTTAAGAAAAGTGGGGTGTATTTTCAAAGCACACACCTACCAATGAAATCAGTAACAACTCTAGAAGCTTTTCAGCTGTCCTATAAGTATTTCAGATAACGTTTTGAGTCAGTGATAACATAAATATGTCTGCATTACCTAACACTCTAACATGGGCCTTAGGCCCATGAGTCGTGTTAAGCATGTCTCAAAATTAACCATCTTTAATAAAAAATTAAGAGTGTATTTAGGCTTTCTGGTGACAAATAGCTAGCTAACACCAATAATGATCTGTGGTTTCTATTTTTCTCTTTCACCAGGCATGCTTGTCTCTGCTGCAGTCTAACTTACTTTATTTTTTTCCTAGGTCCATTTTCATTATTCTGTGTTCATTTCTTCTTCACTTTAAATTCTATTTCCTAATAATTTGCAAATTATCCACACTCAGATTATCAATCAAGAGACTATGTCCTCAATCCCTTTGACTGCAGCCTGCATTTATGTTGACTTAAATTGCTGCTGGTACCAAAGTCTTACACACTAAGTTAGACTAAGCCAATCTAACACCTTACTGGTACTGAAACGCTAAGTCTTGCTCTCCTCTCCTTTCCTCATTTTCAGCTGCATTGGCTCGCTCCAGCGCTTGTGCCAGCTTTAGCACTCATCTGATCCCTTGGAGAGCTGATTCAGCTCATTAAACCAGCAGACAATACATTTGTTGTTGTTTGGGCTTTTTGATGAGCTACTTTTCCTGCAGGGACAGATAAAAACACTTAGCTCATTTCACTTAATTGCAATCTCATGCTGGTTTACATCAGTTTAAATCAATTTAAATTGGAGCTGCCATATTCATCCCTTCATCCTCACCTACACAATTGTGTCCCTTCCCTTGTGTCCTCACTAACACTCATGCAAATGGACAGTGAGCCAGTCAAGGTGGCCGACTTCAGCCAAAAAACTACTCACTTCTTTTTTGGGGTAAGGATACTCCTTGCTGGATTGTCTCACTGAATTTCAGAGCTGCACAAGAAATTCAGTTCAGCCTAAACAGAACTGGACCCGCACTTCCTTCATATCACATCTGAGAGCTTTCTGCAGTGCATAAAGAAATGCACAACAGTAGTTGCGTCCCTCCTAACTGAGGTGGGGACACACTACATCATTTCCAATCAGTAAAAGCTCATCTCAGACATACAAAAATACCTCTTGATTCTGCTCTGTTCCATCGACAGCCATCTGTATTCAACAGTTTATATACAGTAAATAAATGCTATTGATTGTATTACTATCTGCCATATCATAAACTGATTATGTAAAGAGGGTCCAAATAAGCAGAAACACTGGAGGATAAGGCAGGAGAGGAAATACAATGATTCTAAGTGACTACTCCTTCTCCTCTGATTTTAGGCCTTTACAGAACTACTCCCATGATTTTGTTCTTCTAAGCATTTTACAATCAAACGTTAATATTCAGCTTTGTATAGTGTACTTTTCAAACAGAGCATTTATTTTTCACCTTCCATTAATCTAACCTGTTACCCCAAGAATATATATTTTTAACAATAATATTCTAAGGTTGCACTGTTTCTCTTAAGTATTTTTGGGTTTGCTCTTTTTGATACATATCGGGTGCAAAGTCATGGAGGCAATGGCTCTTTTATCTCCCATACACCGCCCATAAGCAGAAAAGTTTTCTTTAGCCTAACATAAATAATGTAATTGAGTCTAAGTGCATGCTTTGCTCTCTTCTCAGGAAATAGATTGCTCACTTAGAACTTCAGTTACAAAATACAAAATGTATTGTTAGGCTCCCACAGTACTCAAGCTGAGGTCCATTAAATGTTTGGTACTGGAAGAAGCTACACTTCTATTTCACAATAAATTATAACAATTTGGGGTGTTATCATTGGCATCACTCATGCCCTTTTATGTTACTGAAGAGAGAAAAGCAAACCAAGACAAAATTCTTTATTTACCTTTCTATGTTTTTTAGAGAAACAGCACTTAGTAAAAACCTGTGAGGGTTGTTTCAACTTAAATACTATTTGCCACATTCAATACTTCACTGTTCTTTAGTTGTTCTGTTTAAATTACTAAGTCTACCAGGTGACAATAACACCTCTCAGAGATACCATAAGCCTCAAAAACATGTTCATAACAGCTTTTTCACTGCCGTAAAACGTAAAAGCTACAACTAAGATCCCTTTTATTACACTGCATGTAAAAATAGTTCAAATTATCCCCACCAGGCAGAGCCTGCAATCTAAACAGACAACACAAAGGAAATACTATCCTCATACTTAAAAGGCACAAAAATATTAAATGTAGGTAGCACAGAAAAATTATAGGGGCAATTTGTCAAAGGTGCTCAGTTGCCCACACAGAGTAAGAAAGTAACCAGGAGCTTCCAATTCCCCAGCCCCTATCCCACCCATAGTCCCCACGTCAAACTTTCCTAGATAGAAAAGCATCCACTTGCTCTTGAATAGCAGGAGAATCTTTTCCACAATGAAATGCTGCTTCCTTTATCATCAAGTTCTATGAATTACAGTGACCTCCTCTACTCTATGTCACACTTGCCATGCAAAGGAAAAAAAGATTACAAATCATCTGTCTGCAAATGTAGTTTCAAATTACTCAGTTTTGAAAGAGATACATGTAGTGTTCTGTACAGCACTGTGGAATCTGCCGTACTGTGCAACCTGCCTAAATCAAAGAGGAAATAAAGATCCATTTCTACTCAGATACTCCTTTATGCTGCCAACAGTCCTGCAGGACAATGGAGTGCTCTTACTGAAATAAATTGTTATCTCTTTTTATCATTACCAAAGGTTCTGTGTGCAATACAGTCTCAGGTTTTGAATATGGCATACACCAAAAATCAACCTCAGAATATTGTTATATAAAAAAAAATTTGCAAATCTACATAATTTATTATTGTGATTTTTAGAATGTTCTGAAACACTGTTTTCAGTGCCCTGATATCAAACTTGAAATTTTTATCTCCACCTCATGTGTCAAGAAAAACTGAAGAATGCACGTGAAAGTTTTATGACAATTCCATACAGAAATATCTCAATTTCAGCCAGTTTTTATCTGTTTGTCAAAGTTGCACATTGCAAACTCATCCTCTACAAGTATTTCTTTATCCACTGTAACCTAGAAAAAGAGAACAGAACTTGCTGATTCTTCATTTAATAGTCAGATTTTGCAATATTGTAAATTCCTGTTTGCCTACCATACAATGACATTTTCTAATTTCATTACTTTAGAATATATTTTCTTGAAATCTGGAGTGTATTTTTCAAAGTATGTTTTCTGTATTTTCTCAGTGGCACATGATGGTTCAAATTTACAGTGTGGAAACGTTGTTTTCCAGACTAAAAAAAAAAAAGTTTGCCTATTTAGATTCAGCGGTTTCCTAATTACAACTTCTGTGGAAATGTTTGATTCCTTATGTCCTTTTGTTCCTCAGTATCTGAGGCCATTCTCCCCTCATCAATGTTACAGTCTTGCTATAAGATTGGTCACATTTTATGTCATATTCTTTAAATCAGGCCTGTACTGCACATATTTTAGCCTTTCTATTTGCCAACAAATTTTTCTCTAGATGTATTTTAGGTGTACAAGTATCAAAACCAGTCACTTCGCTTCTCGCAGTTGAAATCAACGACTCTTTCAGGCTAATTCAAATATTTCTTTAGAGATTATCCCAAATGAGAACAAGAAATTACTCCTAAGAGCAAGATGACATAGTATCACAGTTTACAAATCACTTCCCCTGAAGGGTCCAAATTCTCCTATTAGATTGGGTATTCAAAGTGACGAAGAGAACCTTAATTTATATAAAATCCTTAACTCATAATTATTTCCCTCACTGGATAACAGTATAAATACAAGTAAGTCACTGTTTATAAAGCTTTTAACAATTTTGAGTTTAAAGGGGATTTTAGAAATATAAAGCTTTTTTTTTTTCAGTTTATCTAATCCAAACAAATTTATTTCAGAAGCTGTGTATCAAGGTAGGCCTGTGAAACAGAATGACAGTATTTGGTGATTTTTACAAGATGTAGAAGATGGGTAAAGGTCTGTTTTATACATGAAATTACACAAAAAATCATTAGGGTTTGGGTTTTTTTCTGGCTATATAATGTATGCATCTGAGATTTGGTGGCTACAAAAGGACATCTTCTATTCCGTACCCAACTACTGGAACTAATGACGGTACAGGAACATCACCAAATCACATCTGACATCTAAACCACAAAGTCTCTGTTATTTTGGACTCACAGCCGCTTTTCTGAACGAATTGTGATGACAAATTGTGCTATTGCCAAAATCAGTGTTCTCAAGCAGAACTAACAACATTGCAGCCCTGACAGAACATACAACGACCATTCATTTTTATTTAAGCTGCATGACTTTTTGTAGGGTATCACAAACACAGAATAACACCTCTTTATAGCTAACGATTATGCGTCATTCCTGGAGGTTCGCAGCTGAGGAATGCTTTGCTAAAGAAGTTACATCCATACTACAGTAATCCACTTTGCGAAGCCTTGACCCGCTTTCAGGACACCAGTATCTCTGCTGGAGCCAGCCTGCATTAAGCTTAGCTTATCTTTGGGCCAGCTATCACCCACTCATGCACACATATTCTGACTCATTCGGTCACACTATCACGTATCATGAAAATGTACTCCAATGATGTGACTAAGTTTTAAACCATAACAATTACATAAGAGGGAGCTGGACCAAATTAAATCCTGGCTTAGGTATTGCAATGTTCTTACTGCACAGTGGTCTCAGAAATGTGTGTACTGCTGAGGAGTGAGTGCATCATCTCTCTGTAAGTAATGAGAACAAGGCATGCAAAAAATTAACTGAAATACCACCTCTATTTTTCCAGTAAAAAATAAAGCACCCCACTCAAAGCTATGCCATCAGTTTTTGCCTTGATGGAATCACTGAACATCTTACTGAATCTTACTGAGGTTTACAGCAACAGAGCAAAGGCAAAGAACATTTCTCTCAGCGAGTACGTCTATTTTTTATCTCAAAGGAGTTCCCGATGTTTATGAAAACAAAGGCTTCTGATGCCCGAGGAGCTATTCAGTTTGAGAATCCTGAATCCTAAGTCTATATACATACCACAGATTTATTCTTACTCCCTAATGCGGCAAAAATCCTCAAGAAAAACAACAGGTGTATTGACCTATGTCATACTTTTACAAATCCTTAAGCTGAATGGTTAGAAGATCAAGAATCCATGGCAAGAAGTCAGCATATACATAGGCAGAAATGACTTCAGTTCGGCTCCATCCATCACTGCTGAAAAAAGCCAAGTTGCTTCTATTGCAAACAGTGATCCCAACCTTTGTGACTTTCTGTAGGGAAAGTTTGTAAAGAAACAAACATTCTTGGTACTCTGCAGTTTAAGTTCCACCAGTTTTCACCACACTGAAATTCATATCAAAACCTGTACTGACTGAAGGATGTGCCCTCACTGGTACAACTGAGCAGAAAAGTAGCGAAGTCCTTTCATAAAAAGTCAGTGGCTCTCAACTGTTCAATGGCTTATCCCTAGAAAAGTCCACGACATTGACATTAAGCCTATCACCATCTGTTTCCTTACACACATTTACATATTATAAGTGTATCTTGAGTCGTATCCTGCACTCATTAATTCATGCAAAATAACTGGCTTCATTTGGTTTCCTCACAAGTCAGAAAAAAGATTTAGTCCCTTCCATATGAATCATGAAGGAAACATTTCATACAATTTACTTACCTAAGGATTTCTTTCCGAGTGAAGAACGTGCAATCCTGTTAAAAGACAAAATGTGTTACTGTACTATAGAAATATAGAAAACAACGGCAAAGAATTATTTTTCAACCTTTTGGAAGGAAACTCAGATCTGGCAGAAAAACATTAAATATCTCATTTGTGTACCATCGGCTTTTGACTCGGAAAGCCACATACACTATAAAATAACTGAAATATCCTAAGGATGGGGCTATCAGTTTAAAAAAAAAATACTGTTAATGTGAAACTTCAGGAGAAAAAAAAACAGCTTGCTGAAACACCTCTCCACTGTGGAATGAACACTAGAAACAAAATTAAATTAAAAAGTAAGCTATAGGCCAAAAACATTCAATAAACGGTTCTAGAAAGCTAGATATAACAAATAGATGAGAAAAAACTATTTCTTATCTTGGAGTATTCCTCTATTAGAGACAACCGATTTAATAATAAAAGTCATGTACTTAGGTATTAGTTATTAACTCTTTTTGCTAACAACTACTTTGCACTGTGGTTGCTTTGGCAAAGGCTGCACACTCCCAAATGTTAGGAACATGGATAAAAGGACAGCCCCTGCTCCAAACAGCAGGCAAACCATTGCAGCTTTCCTTGTGCCATCACAGAATTCAAAACAACCTACTAGAATGCAAACTGGAGCTGTCTGAACACTGAAGAAGAGCTTACAAGCATTCACTTGAATTCTGGCTCTGTGGTGGGACTGCATTTACACTGGTTTAATTCACTCTTTATGAACATCTGCGTTTTGCTAGAAGAATTCACACACTTCACAAAAGAACCATAATATGAGCAGTGAAAGCGTTTACATTTCATGTGTTTCTAGATTAGTCACCTAAAAAGTCAGATTTTCAGGTGCTGTGAGGAACCATAATAATCAGTTCCATCCCATTAACAGAAATATCCCCTAATCTCCACTATTTTACCTAATACATATTTAGGGGAAATTCTGCCCTGCATGCAAAACTAGGAATGCTGGTGGCAATGAAATATTGAATGATCAGTTTAATACACTGTTCAGGTCATAAATTCAGAGAATATGCATCTTCTTGCCTTAGAACTACTGGCTGATGAAGGTGTATATGTAGGGAACAACCACCAAACCACAAAATTCTTCCTGATTATCCACCTCTCTCACAGGCCCTTGTGATGTGGCATTTGCCTAAGAATTCAGCTCTTAGTAGTTCTCCTCCTTTAATGTAAGCATATTTAAAACATATCATATTTTAAAATCAGCTAGTGACAAGATAACATCATCAGACTTGGTAAGTCATACTGAAGAGTACATACAACCAGTATGACTCCCCCAGTCCTGCTCTTCAGTCGGCTAGTGAAAAAGCATTTCTTTCCTAAGCTGAGAATCACTCTGGCTAAATGCCTGCTTCTTCCAAGGAGGGGAAAAGCAAATGATCACAGCTAGCTGAAGCAGTCAAACAGCTTGTCTCAAGTATCCAGGTATGCTATCAGTCCTGCACGGTATCAATTATTGAGTTTGCTTGCTCTCCTTCATATAAAGTGGCAGGAGAAGCTGCTCTTCCCTCAGTGTATTGTGTAGCAGAATAGTGTTACAAGGCACAATAGGAAGCACCTTGTGAGCTGCTGACACTGATGTCACATTGTCTGGAACTGCACAAAGTGAAATAGGAGCCAGCTGGTTAAGTCTTCATTAATTCCAGCACATTCAACACTTACGGTCAAATTGTCACTTAAGGATGCTTCATTTATTAACGAAAGGCAGGTGCAATCTCACAAATAACTGTAATGCTCTCAGCAGCAATCATCCCGTCATTATATAGGCTTGAGAAAACAGCAGACACTGTTACTTAACTAGAAAGCTGACAGGGAATTGATATGCAAATACAGACAAAGATTAAAAAGAAAAGTTACCCTTTACCTTCCAGAAACAATGCAAAAAAGCCATTGGAAGAAACATTAAGAGGTCAGATAATAAACCTTCTTTGCTGAAGGTCCACTTTTTTTTTTTTTTAATCTGAGCCACTTCACTCCTTTGACAACAAACACTACTGTCTCCTTTTTTTTTTCTTAATCAAACTAATTTTTTACTAATATAATCTAAACCCCACTGATATTTAAAACCTTTATAACAAAGGTAGTTGCAAGTGTTCACCTGACCACTGTTACTGACTGCAGTATTCCAATTCTGCCTGCCAGTGACATGGAATTTTGTGTCAGGAACAAGGAGTGTAAAAAAAAAAAAAAAAATTACAGTGGTTTCACAGACCTGCAGAGATCTTACAGCTACTTAGGGTCAGAGCACCGCAAATTAATTGTGACCTGGCCTATACGTTTGATCCACAGCAATATCATAAACACCACTTAAGAAATGCTTTACCATCAATAAGCCTGTCTGGCCTCAAATGGCAAATGTAAAAGCCATGGCTCCACGCTCCCTCTGAAAGAGAGGTCCAGCCACCTCTCTTGCTTCTCCCAGCTCCTTATTTCTGGCTCTTCCCTTATGCAGACTTCACACCGATGAGTAGCATAACTGCATCAGAGAACTCTGAAGGAAGGAACTAATGCTCTTGGAAACTAAGCTAGCAAAAATGGATTCACTTCCAGCTTGGATCACTTCCTTTTAGTGACTTAGAATATAGCATCAGGAGTGCTGGTACAAGAGACGAAGTCAAAACAAGAATCTACTGATGGTAGGAAAGAGGTGCATGATTGACTTTTTTTTTTTTTTTTTTTTGGAAAGCACAGCCCTCAGTTGGATTAAAGTCATGATGGAACAAGGGTCTAAATAACATAATTACATTTTATAGTTGCTGGAACTCCAGCAATTTAATTCCAATTTAATTAAAGACTTTTGGCCAAAGAAACACGGAGGTGAATCATCCAATTTTCTTCTGGCTACTTCATTCACACAGCAAATACACAGTGATGGACAATAAACAGTCAACTAACATGTTAAATTAACTCCCACATAAGGAAAGGTGAAGTCCTGGGAAGCATTTGTCATGTATGCATATGATGACATTGATCTTCCTTCAAGCCAGAGATATCATGAAACACGTTTACTATTATGTGGTATTTGAGTTATTATTATTAACTTTAAAAGCAATCTATCTATTCTACCTGGACACCAAAGCCACTGGGAGTCCTGCTAGAAAAGTACAAACTAAATACTAAACAAATAAATGTCACCAGAGTTTTCATAATTCTTACCACATGAAGATTTCTGGCAAGAATTTATCCTCAGAATTATTGCTTTTATTTCAAATGCTATACAATGGCCTGAAAGTCTTCTGCTAACAGGAGTCCCCTTGTGGATTTTAGGTTATTTAGAAGAGAGTCTTTGCCTTGAGAGGTCACCTACTCCAGCCCCTGAGAAAATATGTGTGCCTTTTCTAAGATCAACTGTCCCACTCACTCTGTCCTTGTGCCCTTAATAAACAAACTAATTAGAAATCTGACAAATGATTGCTGATGTTTTTTTGGAGGTAAGATACCACCTTATACAGATCTGCACTTACCAACTCAACTTCCTGATGTCTAGCAAAGTGAACAAAATAAAGGAAACAGAAAATTTCCCATTTATTTCAATGAGAGAATTATCTCATATAACGGGACTCGGTTCTCAAATTTGGCATTTAGGTGGCTTAACTGATTCTTAAAATATTTTGCCGAGAAAAGAGTCAGCTGGTGTATTTAGGTTCTATGGGTGGCTTTGATCTTGGCTGGTAGTGCAACTTTCTGCAACTTGCTCAACATTGCTTGCAAAGTAGGGTTAATGGCCTCTGCTCTTAAAATTTACTTTATTAAAAAAGCAGAACGTACAGGTTGTTAGACTTCTTTATTCTTTGATTTCCTATGTCAGGTGAATGTAGGTTTGAGACAAAACAGGAACAGACTGAAATATGGTGGTCCACTACCTTTTCCAGTAGTCTGTAAGACTTCAGCGCAAACTCCTAGATTGGTTCCGCTCTATGTTTAGTTCTACAGTGATTTGAACAAAAGATAGGAAGAGAGATAACTGTGCTGAGAATGCTGATACTTCACCTCATGTAAACATACACACACAACGTAACATGAGGTATGGCTCCAGAATCAGACCACGTGTAATTTGTTCTGTCGGATGTATTGCCAATAGCAGAGTACAGCACGCAGCTCATGAATGGCAGCAGAGTCCACTGAATGAAAGATTGTCAAAGATTGTCACTTACCACTTTGAGAAGCAACTATCATTGTGCATAAAGCACTGTTTTCAAATAACACTAATTTAACATAGATAAGCAAAACACTTCTCTACAGAAAAGAAGAAAAACAATAGAACAAAAGAACAGTAGTGCTCAAGTATGCAAAGCTACTGTGAAATAATTTCTTAAGCCCATTAAATGCATATTTCTCCTCTAAGACAGTACATATATAATTCTGCCTTTTGTAAGTATAGTTTTATAAGAGCAGCTTTATTCTGATCCTGCAACAGCTCCATCAGAAAGTTTTATAAATAAGGAAATAATATAAAACAGTCTTAGCAACACAAAATCACTCCAAATTAGAAAAACAGTCTCAAACAAAAGTCAGCAAGCCACAGATAAAGTAAACCAATGACTAAGTGGAATTTGGACAATATCCTCAAAGCAAGGCAAATTAGATCCATATAGGTATCTTACTGAGCAGCTTTTAATAAATGAGAAGTACTGAATGCTGCAACATTTTCAATGTTAGTATTTCAAACAAATTATTTCAGAGGTTTAATTTTTAAAATCATAAACGACGTTTTGTACTGTGCCAAAAGTATACAATGTGTGTAAGAACATTTAATCAAAACATCATCTTATGAAGTAATCAAAAAGGTGCTGGATAGAAGCAAATGAACCCTCCTATCAGATCTATTATTAATTCTATTCTGCTAACATTTTGCAAATGCAATACTTTTATTCTAGTTGCCATACAACTAAGACTGGTATAGAGTTGTCCAAGACTGAGTCAGCAAGGTATTTATGTATTTTCATCACTGTAAATATATAAAGAGTTACAGGAAGTCAATGAGACTAGCACCAGTCTAAGTTGTATAGCTGTGGAAGTACTTTAGCAAATCCAGATTTAAACACTAAAAAAAAATTCTGTCAGAGTTAGTATCTGCATTAATAATACTACTGGTACCTGGACTTTTATCTTTAAAAATGCTAGTTGCATCAGAATATCAATGGAGATTTTAACATCCAGCGTATCCTTATTTGTAATCATACATATTTTAGAATTACAGCCAGAACAACTAAAACACCCATCGAGTTTCAAGAGGAAAAATCTGCAGCTGGAAGAACCAGTTTATATATTTATACTGCAACATGGGAGTAAAAACAGGTAGACATTAGCGAGGACTAAGGAAAAAAACAAACTGCCAACAAATGTAATTTTGCTCAATCTATGTATGCACCAAACGGTGGCATGAAACCAGAATCTGACTAAAGGATACTTTCACACAAACCTTATCATGCTACTTTAAATTTCCACATTAATGGCAATACTCTATCAAACTGAAAAGTACTTTCTACAGAAGATGCTGGAGGACCTGTGATGAATACCCTTTCTGCATTCTTGCAAAGGGTTCATTCTCAAAGATCTCATTAAGTCAAGCATAGCTTTTTAAATCAAAAGATAGCTTGATGACCTAGTTTCCCTTTATAAACAGGTGGTTCATCTGGTTTTGCATAATTCTAATGAAATATAGTTGAATCTCATTTTGTCTAGAATTTTAATAAAAAGAAAAAAAGTTAGTTCTGTAATAAATTATCGTGTAAAAGAAGAAAGACATTATTTCATAATACTATCTGTTATTGCAATATTGCCTAGAAGACAGAGAGGATAAACACCAGCTTGTTCTGAGGCTGCATTAAATAATGTAGAGTAAATAACCCTATTAATGAACAAATACACAAAGAAATAGCTTGCAATAAAAACAGTAGTAGTTGATATAAAATGTTTGTGCCCTATATTCCCTAGGTTCTGTCGACTAAGAAAAAAAATTAGAACCAAATTCCTGTCAAATTCAGACCACTTATTCAAGCAACCCCAGAAAAAGCAAAGAGTTTGATTGAACAGTGGAGCAGTTTATCCATACTCCAAGTACAGCTTCTTGTGCACTGCACTGAGGCCAATATATTCCTCTGATGTCACTTTATTGTATACCTTTATTTTCTATCGCTCCAAGCATCTTCATATAGCATAAAAAAACCCCCAAAATTCACATTTTCTTTTCTCATTATGAGACTTGCCCTCCAAAACCAGTAGACAACTTTTAAAAGCTTAATTTAAAAATGTTCTTTGATTGCAAGGAAATACATATTTCTTGCTGATTAATACTTACATATTTGCTAACCAGACCTTGGTGAGATTCTGCATTTGATGTAAAACAAGCAAACAAACAAAAACCCCCACAATTGCCCCCCTCAAAATAGTCAAGTACTCTAAGGGCATAAGAAGCAGAAATCCCCAGTAGAATTCATTTTCTTACAAGGATAACGTTTTAAATGAAGTGAATCTCAATGAGGAAACTAGTATTTGCAAAAGCCTAACTTCCAAAACATTTCACTAAGCTTATGAAAATTTAAAGAGCTGCCAACTAGAACGCTATCTTAATAATAGGTGATATGACAAGGTGTTAGGAGATTTGCAGCTTTCCATTTGCAGCTGTATCCGTTCCGAACAAAAAAACAGCTACGAGAAGTTTAATATTATCAAGTTCAATTATGCATCTCTGTTAAAAACAGTTTCAACTGGTCACCATTCACCAGTCTTAAGGAAGAGTATTTAAAACACTCATCCATTAAAAACATAGAGGTCATCTTGTGGGTGACTAGATTTACAATTATTGCATTTAAATGTAAAGGTTCTGCTAAAAAGTGATGCTTCAATATGACAGTTTATATGCAAAAAAAGTTTCTACATGGACATTTCAGAAAGTTTTAGATAAATCAAATAAGGTTATTTAATTTAATTAATATCATATTAATGATCTAAGATTTATGTATGCTAGCTCTTCAAGAAGGTGATTTTTCTGCAGCTTAATCTTTACTCCTGAAAACTAAAGACACTTACATATGGTTTTACCACACTTTAAGCACATTAACTTCTCCCTTCTCCATTTTTCCTGTACCTATCAGAAGTGTCTCCTATAGATCAAGCACTTAAAACATAATGCATTAAAAAAAAAAAAACAAAACTATTTCACTACTGAAGTAGCATTCAAGTGCTATAAGCTCAGAGCAATTTGTGTTAAAGACAAAAATGGTGTAAGTTACAACCAAAAAATACAAGAGCCAGAAATATATTCAAATAAAGAAATTTTAAGTCTAACCATGAGGTGAGATTTTGAACAGTCTTCTAACAGGAATTGTGAAGAATTAAAAAAAAAAAAAATCAATTTTACAAAAAGGATTGAGTTTATTTTTTTGCTTCTGCCATACAGACACTATGGACTCTGTAATCCTAGGTATTATTGTAAGGAGTACAGTACCAACTCATAGACATACAAATTCACTAGAAGTTGCCTAGTTCTCGTTTTGGGGGGCAAAAAAAAAAAAAAAAGGATTAATCAATGATCCATTTTAAAAGCAATTTATATGTAGCTGCCTGGCTGTACACTGGGGTACAGATGTGCACAACAGACTGTTGCAAAGTAGACCCTGGTACACAGCGTTTTACTTTGGTCCAGTGTTCACAGGACTTGGCATCCCAACTGCTGTTTCAAGAAATTAAAAACCTGAATTTTAAAAATTATGGAACTATTACCCCATTCTCCCCTTCTCTGTCTGACAGAGTTCCACAAATAAGAAAAAGGCAAGGAAGATGGCAAACTCAAGTCAAACAGCTCTGTTTGTATTACAGCAACTGCATACTCCCCCAAAATGCACTGGAGAGGCAAGAGCTTTCCGTGTGGATGGCTACAGCAGTTAGCCCAGGATTTTTATGTTCAAAAATCCAGGTGGTATGCAATAAGTAATAGACCAGAGGCAGATCACCATCAAAATAAGGACTTTATCTAACTGTTCACAGCATGAGGCCAGTACTCCCTCCTAACAAATTCTGGAGGTTAGTTATTGTCCTGAAACTTGTTATTTTATTTTACTTACCATACATAACAAGTGCTATTACTAGTCAAAAATTATCTAGCACTATACTAGCGAACGACAAGTCCACCTGTAACAGAGAAATCCCATAGGCTGACTCAATCCACTGGGCCTAACTACTGCCAGGCTTGGATATCAATTACCCAGCATTACGGAAGGCAGGGGCTGCAAAAGCCATTAGGGAAAGGCAATTTCTACATGAAGAGTAGTGAATTAGGGATGACATTTCAGCTCCTGCATTTGCCAGTGTATGTCAAGAAGATAACATTAATTACATTTGGATTTTGTTTTGTTTCACTGCAGTTGGGCTCTGTTCTGTGTTCACTTTTATTGTTAGTAGGAAGACAGACATTGGCGTTTTACAGATCTTTGATTTCCCTCTTGCCTATCCAGCAGGGATGTGAAAAAGCCTTTTTGGCTCTTAGACTAATATATTGCAGTGACGGCTGGTGAGGGTGAGATGTGTGACAGAGTGGAAATTAAAGAAGCTCCATTTTCACATTTCCTACGATGACAAGAAAAAGGTTAGGAATTTAATAAGAACATTTAATTTATGCCTTATTTTCAGCATGGGATAATATGCATTTTAAAGCATTTTAGCGTATATCCCTAGGCTGACTCTGCAGCTAAATATCTACATCTGTGAAAAGTTCATGTTAGCAGTAACTCCAAAGAAAATTAGTATTTAAAATTATAGTTTCTACTTCAAGGGCTTGAGTCAAAGATCCTGAAGGTTAAAAGTAACTTATTTAGTTTTGTGTGCACTGGAGCTGTCCCTTGGTCACGAGATAAACGAAATGCTGAATTCCTGCGCTGTTAATTCTGTGTATGTTTATCGCTTCACATAAGAGAACAGAGCAATGCAGCCAGCTCTGCCTGCATCTCATAATAAGCAGTCAGCTGCCTCCTTCAGCACACTTCTAGTCAACATATTGCCTCACTGTATTTTCAGAAACTTGTCTGAGATGCCCACTGTGCAGATAGATTCCTGCAATCCACTTCAGTAAGATTTGAGATTTAGAGTGTGCTGAAACATGATCAAAAAGTGGGCACAATTTTTTTTAACCTATTAAAAAATTCAGTTGATGTAATGTGAAGTAAAGAGGTACCAATAAGCTATGCCTGGACATAAAATGCGTACTACTTCTGTTAAGGTAAGAAACTGCCATCCAGGAGTGGATGCAAGCATAAGGATATCTATTCTGGAATCACATTAAGCACATTTCTATGACTTACCCTTAGAAGAAGTGAAATTAGACAAGACCTTTTTTCTCTCTCTTCTTCTTCTTCTTCTCCCCTCTATTGACAGCAAAGGCATCAGGGAGAGAAAAAGAGGCTACTGCTACACTTTCTTCTTTATAAAACACTCAGGAGAAAGATTCTACTAAGAACTCCCATTGTGTCAAGGCAGTCACAGTCTTTATCCTGCTTCCCAGTCCAGACACTGAGGATTTGATTCCTTTCCTTCTATACAGTGGAGGGAATTACACTGAGTATATTCAACAACTCAGCCTTAGAATACTGTTACCATTACTGGGAATGGACAGTAGAATATAAGCATGCAGGCTACAAATGAAGTTTTCATTTATATTTGGAAAAAAAAAACCAACACATTTCAAAACAGAAAACCCACATAGACATATTAAGATTACTCCTTTTCTTCCCCTAAAGCAAACTAAGATATCTTACCTGGTAGGCATCTAGCTGTTCATCAGTAAATATCGTTTGCTTATTACCCATCTTAAATGAAGAATTCTTCCTCTATGCAAATGCATCCCATTGGAAATAGCTGGATTCCTCTGTATTGTAGGCATTTAGAGCACGTATACTCTGTGAATGTGCTGAAAAAATCCCAAAGCCTGCATTGAACTGGTTTTGACTGCAGCTGTCCAGTGAGGAAGGACGCAGTGTTGGAAAATCTTTGCAAAGGTTTGACTTGAGTGTGCCAGAAAGCAAAGTGTTAAAATCACAGGCAGGTGTCGCCCAGAAACAGCGATGCCATTCTCCCCCTTTTCAGATGCTTTTCCAGGAGGCATACAAAGCTTTCACGACATAAAAACCGAGCCGCCAGTCCCAGAAGAAACCAGCTCTCCACTGCCTCGGTGACCCACTCCCTTCTTCACTCTGCACTTCAGGGTGCTCCCGCTCGGCACCCTCATGTTTCAGAGCAGCTCTGCGTCACCCGATGGCGCTGGGTAGCGCAGTCGTGTTACACACACACCCTCCTCCCAGGGCAAAACTAGAAAAACGGATTAGCAGAGCGAACCTTTTTGAAAAAACACATAAAAGTCCACCCCAGTCCCGCGACATCAGCGGGTGCCGCGGGGGCTCCCAGCTGAACGCCTGTGCCTGCCCCGGGGCGACCACCAGCCCTGGGGACCCAGGATTGCGAGTTCACTGCCAGAGCTGCCAGCCTCCCAGGTACACCAGTGAATGCAAGGGTCCCTTCTCACATCAAATAAATACATAGAACAATTAGGACAATTAAAGTAGCTTAAACAGACGTTATTCGGACTCCTTCGGCTCAAGCAAGCACAGCTGGAAAGAAAAAAAAAAAAGTCACGACAGCCTAAAGCCAAGGTGCAAAGTACCACTAGAGGGCTTACCGTGTATTTTGAAGTGCTACAACTCTATGAAAATTTTTAAAGTAACAGAAATAAAAGAGCATGTAAGAGAGATGCAGGCAGCCAAAAATGAATGAACTCAAATACCTAACATCTGCAGAAGGATAAGCTCCTATAACAACAGTAGAAAGAAGTCTGAGTGAGAAAGGATGAGAACAGGGAGGGAAGACCTGTTATGGGCAAGTTTCTTTGGACTGCTCACTGCCCACTTGTGCACACAGGAATGGGAAAGGGTTTATAAATATTTAATAAAATTCCTACCTTCTCTACCTACAGCTCTGCACATGTCATTCTTTCCTCAGCAAAGTAGTAAGTTTAATAAAAGTACCTGGAGAATTATCTTCTGTTTTTCTCTACAGCTTCTAATGATCCTGACCTGCTAACAGCATTCAACTTACCTTGGCATATAACAACAAAGAACAAACATTAACAATAATACTGAAAGTAAATGTATTGTATACATAGTAAAGATACCCTATGAAGTGTGTTGGATATGCAGTAAAATCATTCTACAAAGTGCTGAACCACAGACTGTTCTAAGAGATGACTTACTGAGATTGTAACATTCAGAAATGCAGATTTGAATAACTGCAAACCAGCACTGCTGCGAGCTACAACCCACAAGGTGTTGCCATATACACAAAATAAACGGCTTGGGGCGAGAATGTATTCAACAGGGCTTATTAGAGATAAGCAAACACCAGAATTTTAACAGTGAAATAAATGGATTCTACCAATAGAATATATGGCAGCACAGTTTCAAAACAAGAAGGAAGAAGCTACAGTAGTAGGGACAAACCAAACTGTAAATGACCTACCATCTGATCAAGAGTGCAACAAGCATCTATTCAGACAGTTGAACTGACTGTTACATGACCAAACGTACCTCTGTTTTTCTAGCCACCAGTGCTGTAGTTTTTTTCTTTTCCCTGAAGTACAGTGGCATTGGATTCTCAGTATGTTCCAAAAGACTCTCAACAAGTAAGTTGGAATGTAAAGCAAAAAAAAAACCAAAAAACCAAACCTGCAAAATACAGTATTTCTATTTGTTAAAAGTGCTCTTTTAACACACTTTTTGGAATAAAAAAAAAACAACAATCCATAAGTGCCCCCCCAAGAATAAGAACTTTCAGTTCTGAAAGTTCTTAGACATCTTCAACTCTGAATAAGCTTCATCGCTGGCTTTAGTGGTTATGCATAAAATTAAGCATGTTTCATATCTATGATCTGGTGCTACCGAAACGCAAGAGCCAGCAGCTGCTCCCAGTCAGAGCAGACCAATGTGTAGTCAAGCGATTTGCATGAAATAGCACTGCTTTCACAGCCACCTAATTCAAGCTGCCTGTCTATGCAAAACAGAATAAATATAAATGGACAAATTATGTTTAATACTTAATTATGCAGAAGTGAATTGACACCAGAGGTGGATTGGGCTCCGTATCTTTTAATCTTATGATTCTGTATACTTAAGAGTATTCTTACAGCGAAAAGGCCGATACCTCATTTCTTCATTTTTCACCTGCTTTTATATTCCCGGCTGCTTGGTCCCACTGTATCCTAGATGACCCACATATCTGCTAGTCTCTATCTTCAGAATCAAAATCAGATGCAGAAGGGCTAAATGGAAAGCACCACCTAGATGAGACTTACTTGTGGTTGCAAAGTTGGCCAGCGGCAGAGTTTCTGAGGTTCATAGACATACCCCTGTTTGTGCCTTTGGGCCTGGCTTTCCACTCTGCCACCTCCACTTTTCTCTTGCATATTAGAAATGCTTTGGTTTCATTCCAATGTAGAGAAATTATGCAGGAAAACTGGTATGGCTAAAAAAGGTGATTGCTTTAAAACAGAAGTTCTTGCTTTAAAAGAAAGACTCAGCTTACCAAGGGACCAGCACCCACTGAGTATACAGAAAAACTATTTCCTCAATTCTTCTTTCCATAGCCTGAAAAGTACTTTTGATTATTAAATAAAATTACAATGCACAGATTTTTAAAAAGAGGATTCAAACAGTGATTGTTGAGGATTCTACTATAGTACCTAGTCCTTCTCAAGCATGCTGTAGTGGCACCTGTATTTCACTGCATAATTATCTGGCTGTACTAATTGGGTAAAAATTAAAGACAGTATAATGCTCAAGCTCTTTTTCACTCCTACCTGTTTGTATGTACCAAAGATCAGATAATTTTCCAGTTTGCTCTTTTTCACTTCTTCTAACTGTTTGTATTTATCAAAGATTAGTTTTATTTGCCAGTTGGGTGTTAAGCAATACTGACTCCCAGCATAAGTTACTGCAACAAATCAATACTTTTCTACGTACACAGCAAGATCTGACCTTAATGTTATCAGTAACTGCCTTTCATCACACTTTACTGCATTTCAGTTTCTCTAAACTGTTTGCCAAAGTAAGCAATTTTAAGTCATTTAGCAACATATACATACACCTTGCAATCAGTTGCAAATAAAGTTTATGATGTAGTATGAGTATATATACAATAATCTTGTCATTATACCAGAGAACATGGTTAAGCAGCCACTGTTCATCTGCTTTAAAAGTTTAATTCATGGAGCAGAAAATATACTATCAACCACATAGGCCAGATTTAGTATTTTATAGCAAGATGGCTGTCAGATGCAATAGCTTAGCACCCACCTAAGGCTGCAGTCTGACCCCAGCTGCAGGGACGTGTTTCCACAGCCAGAGCTCAGGGAGTGGGACAAATCATGCTAGCACTCCTAATCACCTTCACAGCAAAGTCTCCTGCTTTGAGCTCTTGCTAGCCATGGCTGCTACACCAGCTGACTTTGCTCTGACTTATTAGTAGAGGTGTAGGTTTAATAACATCCAACAGAGAGGTCATACTACCTTAAATTGCCTCTGTAAATTATGCAGCGAGAATTTGACTGTGGTTTAAGTATGAAGGCTCTTATTCCTCAAAGGAAGATCCAGATACTATGAACAGAGATCACTTTACCTGTTAATGAGAGGATCAACACAAGAATTTTAACAATAAAATTGCATATCTACTGCCTTCACTGCTCAAGTTTGCTACAACTTATTTGAGTTTTCATATATAGACATAATCAAAAGTTATTCTTTTTACTGGGGAAAAAAGACCTGCAAGATTTCATTGCCATTACACTAAATATTCCAACAATTTCTCTCCCACAGATGTTTCCTTGCAGATTAGTTCTTCATAAAGATGCACTCTGTTAGCAAAAAGAACAGTTTTGATCTAGAAGGGCTGCCTGTATCTTTATTCTGTTGCTACTTTCTATGAGTTAGGTTAGGGCCCCCTTGTACTCCAAGTGTAGGTAACAGTCATCACTACTTGCAACGATTACAAGGGAAAAGTTCTGACCTCCACTGATGCTTTTGAAATTCACCCTGAGTCTTTGGGGCTTGTTTTATTTACCTGAACTTCACAATTCTGTTTGCTCACAGGTAAATGAGCAATAGCAATGTTCACCTATAACATGAGCTGTGAGGATATAATAATTAAAATGCTTGTGAGTCCCCTAAATGAAAAATACTACAGAACTACAAAATATTATCATTGTAGTATTCTTCACCAGCTGTCATAACTTGCCTCTTATTTAATAGTTATTGCAAACTGTAAATAAAAAATGAGCTGCAAATAGTTATAAGATAAAAATCTTAAAATAAGTGAAAATTGTACTGCAATAGATAGAAAAGTAGCTTCTCCAACACATGGCCGATAGGATGCTAAGACCCCACTAAATTTGCCTGGAAGTGCTAGCCTGTAAGAGAAGGCTTCACGGGACTGACTCTGTCTTATGAATGAATAAACAGAACTTGAGAAAGATGCAAAACTCATGGGCCTCAAACTGATGAAAGACGCTGACTATCTGATTAAATGCACATGTTATGATGAGCGAGAACTTTCTGTAGACAGCTTTTAATGCTAAAGAAAACAAACAGAAGGGAAAACCTTGTGCCAAATTTGTTGGTTTTATGATCTTATCTCTCTAGCTTAATAAAATACACTATCTTGCAAGATGGAGGTTTCTGATGGCATTTCATTAAGCCTAATTTATCCATAATAAATCAAGTAAAAATTACTCTTTAAGATGCTTACACAACACAATGCTTTGCCTCAGGAATGAAATAATAATTAAAAATTAATGGTTTCCTAAGCAGACCACATTTAATGTCATGAATTTCCTCATAGGAGTCTCAATACAGTGAACAGTAGGGGAAAGAAACTATTGACATCTCTATATAGGCATCTTTTTTCTAGGCAAAATAACTACTGATGGTTTGATTACTGTGCTGTTTAGCCCTCCTCAGAACAGATCCAAACCAGCCACTGTTAATGGCTTGTTATTGTAGTATTACTATAGAAACACCTGTAAGACACAGATCAGAAAGCTGTTGCACTAGCTGTTGAAAATATATGTAATAAAGAATTTCTCCCCTCCCCTCAATTTACAATAAAAGTATAAGCCCAGAAAGCACATGCAGATACAGTCGGAATACACAAGAAAACAATGTGGATATACTGACCAACATAGTATAGCACATAATCAACATTTATGGAGTCCTTTGGTAACCATCATGGCAAAAGAAACAACAAACACAAAGAAAGGAGTAGAACAGATGCATACATCTCATGGGAAGCAGTAGAGTAAAAATATTACAAATTCACCTTGTATGTCCTAGAAACATCATAGGTCAATCTGAGATGGGAGCTAGCCTCAATTTACAGAAGGGGAGAAAAAAAAAAAAACCAAACCAGTAAATAGAAGATGGCACAACAAAAGAGCCAATATGTGCAAAGTATGACCAAGTTTTGAATTAAAAAAAAAATTATTTTACAAAAGCATTTAGAACAGGTATCTGCAGGACCAATCTGGATTTTAAAGACTAAACTGAAAAACCAGCAGTAGTTACCAAAAGAAAATCAGTATCAAGAGAACTCTGCACACTTGCCATTACAGACAACATCTGAGCGACTATTCTCAATTCAAAGCATTATCAAAAATAAAATAAAACATACACACACAGTAGGCTGTTTCAACAGGGGAAAAAAATGTGAGTACGTCTGGTGCCCTGATATAGGGAGGAGGGGTGGGGAGGAAGAAAGAGCAAGCAACCTCCAGAAAATAGGGGCTATTAATGCTGTGCAATTCTGAGAATTGCTACTTACACTTTCAAGACCAAAGCAGACTGAACACACAGTTTTAGCCCTGAGTTTTCAAGCACAGACAGGACACATACAGTCAAGTAAATGGGAAGGCTGCAAGTATTCTGGTAACTCCATTATCAAAAACTGGCACTACATTGTACCGAGACAGAACCCAAACCCTCATATTGTCCAAAGTGTGTAAGAAACCAAAGACAGGTTTGGTTTTCTTTTAAATTGTCTTTTGAGTTTAAACTTTCAGAATATATTAGACTCACATTTTATATCACTGTTTGCAACCACTGAGTTTAGAAACTCAGTCTTGATTTTAAGTCAAAGCTGAGAATCTTATTTATTCCTACAATTTGTTTGAATTAACAAGGGCACAGGTGGCATAAATTGACTGAACACAATCACAAGCAACGGCAACGCTGTTATTTAGACAGCAGAACCTATGCACCATAAGAGTCTCTGCATCACTGTTTGTCTAAGCAGACCATACAGAAGGTGCAAGTATTACCACCAGTTCACATGCAGGAGAATCCTTTAAGAGTCTGATGAAGCAGTTATTCCCAGAGGCCTGAGCTCAAACTGCCTCGGTTCTAGCTTGGTGCTTTACTCTCAAGAACACTCCAAGTACCTCACCACCCTTCAGTGTAGAGAAGCAGCAGTATTTCTTAACTGCTTTGGGTGGGACCCCACGGCAGCTGTCTCAGTTCCCGTTTATCCCCTCGCTGTACCTTGCTGGGGAAGGGACTCGCCACAGCCTGGGGCCTCCCACAGCACAGCCGGGGTGGCTCCAACAACTGACACACGGCATCACCAACGTTTTAAACAAGTAAAACTAGGGCAAGTACAAATTTTAAATTGTCCCTATTTCATCAGTTTTGGGTTTTGACCATTTAAAGTGCTTGTTTTTTTTCTCTGCTGCCACAAATACCTGACACTCTTCTTCTTCAATGACTTTTTTTCCTGCCAATGACGCAATTCTGGAAGCTGAGATTTTATAAAAGTACCAAATGCTTCAAAAGCGCTTGGAAAACTGCGTCTGTTTGTCGCTAGGTAGCTGCCACACCGGTACCTCCCCAGGCACCGCAGCCGGCGCTCGCTGCGCCTCTCCGCCGGCAGCCGGGCCCGCCCCAGCACCTCGCGCCCCGCAGAGATGGGGCGCGAGGGAGAAAAGGCGGGAATATTTCCCGCCGCCGGGACCGGGCGGAGTACGGCGGCTCAGAGGCGAGTACCGCACCGACCCGGGCTCCCGCCGCCCCCTCAGCGCTGCCGCTGCCGCAGCCTCCCCGGGGGCGGGGCCTTGCGGCGGGGAGGGCGTGGCGTGCGGCCCTCCGCGCGCCGGTTCCGGTCTAGAGGCGAGCGCGGGGGTTCTCGGGCCTCAGCCAGCCGCCGTGCTTGCGAGCATCATGGCTGCAGCCGCCTGGATGCCTACGGTAAGCG
>JAAGAY010001165.1:0-27308 GCA_011801015.1 Ardeotis arabs | reverse complement strand
TTTTCAGTGCACGGTTGGGTTTTTGTTCCTCAAGTGCTTTCCTGGTTTTTTGTTCCAAACTGCTGCCTAGAGAAATGCGCTTGTCATGAAACCGCTTTATGGCTTCGTTAACGCGTTTCTCATCACAGCAGAATAGGATAGCCTCTGCCTTGTGATTACTGTTTGTTCTCACTTTGCCTTTTGTTAATTTATTGTTTAATTTCCGTACTGAAATGTGATCGTGGTACCTGGAGAAGAGGGTGTGAGCCTTCCTCTCCTGAGTTCAGCGCGGCGCCTCATGTAGCATGTTAATTCTGTACGTTTTTGAGTTGTCACGATGTTAAGGATCTCAAAAAATGGTATTTTAAGTTACAAATGATGTAAAGATTTGATTTACCAGCTAACGGTGGTGTGGCAGATCCCTTTTCAAATAGCGCTTGGTTAGAAAAGTGATAATTGGTGCTTTCTGAGAGGGACCTAATCGATGCCTTCTGATCTCTGTCGTGTGAGCTGTATTTGCAGGTCAGTTGAGAACGGAAGCTGATTTTATTGCATCAAAACCATAGTTAAATACATCTCTAATGATAGAGTTCTGGACATGCAGTATATAATTTTAATACTGGAGCGTTCTCCACTGTGAACAAAGCAGAAAGGCGTCGTTGAAGGCGATTTCACTTGCTTTAATTCTCCTGCTCTCCTCTCACATGCCTTTTTGTGTGTGACCGCTGTCAATTCCAGACTCTGCCTTAAGTAAAAAACAATGAATAATTTATTTTATACTTCAGATATGGTAAAGGGGTTTAAAAAGACTCAAACTTTATTATTCTCTCCTTCTTTCCACGTAACCTCACAGTAAATCTACCCAGTTGGCCTTTCTTTTCATGCCAAGTCATGGATATGACGAGACCACCTCAGTTATTTACTTCTTAAAATTTATAACTTCCTGGGGCTTTTTTGTCTGCTAACCTGCCGTGACCATAATATATTTTGCTCATTAGATTTTATCACAAGCATCATTGTGACATGTAATCATCGTCACTGTATTTTTTTCTTCAGGAGTCCAAAGTAATGCTTTAAATAATAATTCTCCCGAGCCCCATTAATGGAATAGAGCTGGAAGTAGGAGAGCATGGGGTTCACAGCCACGTTTTGGTTGTGTACTCACGCTCTTCCACCCAACATCGTTCGTGTCTCCCATTGATCTTCTTCCTAGTAGTTCATTTCATACTGGCCCACGACTAACTGTGTTAAGTTATGGTTGCTTTTAGGTTTATGCCGATCAAAATGTGTGATGAATGAAATCCTATTCTAGCCCCAGTCAAAGAAATTCAAGGAAAATACAAGCGTGTGGTTAAATCCTTGCCGATGAGCTGTGGCACGGCACGTAGTGTCTGAAGTAGCTGATGACAGATTCATTCATATTTTAAAAATACTCAAGTTTGGATGCTCCAAACATTTTCTTTCCCATGCGTGGGCGTCAAACATTGCTGGTTTGGATTGGCCTCGTTACTTTATAACTCGGATGGCTGTCTCCCAGCAGGCAGTACACTGTTAACAGTTCTGTCCTTTTGCATTCCAGGGGGTTCAGGACCGTCATCATCGATAGCCATAGCTGGCACCAGCCAACCTGCCATCACAAAGACAACATCTGTGCTTCAAGATGGTGTTATAGTCACTACTGCCGCTGGAAACCCGCTTCAGAGCCAGCTGCCCCTCGGGAGCGATTTCCCTTTCGCTGGCCACGAACACTCGCTTCATTTTCCGCAGAACAGCTCTTCAAACAACAATCTTCCACATTCTTTGAATCAAAACCTCCTCAATTCTCTACCTATCTCTTTGCCAGTGAATCAGCAACATCTCCTAAACCAGAATCTATTAAATATACTACAGCCTTCAGCAGGAGAAGGCAAGTCTGAGGTCAACCTCAACCCTTTAGGTTTTCTCAACCCGAATGTAAATGCTGCTTTAGCTTTTCTCTCCAGTGACGTGGATGGGCAGGTATTGCAGCCTGTTCATTTTCAGCTTCTAGCAACCCTCCTTCAGAACCAAGCCCAAGCAGCTGCCATGCTTCCCCTACCATCTTTCAATCTGACCATCTCAGATCTGTTGCAACAGCAAAATAACCCTTTGCCCTCAGTAACGCAGATGACAGCCCCGCCCGACCATTTGCCGAGCAATCAGTCAGAAAGCAACAGGGTGGAGACCCTTTTAACCAACCCCCTGGGCAACCCCATACCCAGCTTTTCGGGCACTGACACTACTTCTAACCCCCTGCTCCTCCCCGCCGTCTCTGGGGCCTCAGCATTAATGGCCTTGAATCCCCAGCTGGTGGGAGGTGTCCTCAACTCCGCGTCGGGCAACACCGCTAATCATCCAGAGGTTTCCATAGCCACCTCCTCCCAAGCCACCACTACCACAACCACTACATCATCAGCAGTGGCAGCACTGTCTGTCTCCACCCTGGGTGGTGGGACAGCAGTGGTGTCAATGGCAGAAACATTGCTGAACATATCTAATAATGCTGGGAACGCATCTGGTCCAGCTAAACTCAACAATAACTCTGTGGTGCCACAGCTACTTAACCCTCTACTGGGGACAGGTCTGCTTGGTAAGTTCAATTTCTTCACAGATATAAAAGGAAAAAAAAAATAAAGAGGGTTGGGGAGGGGGAATTTCGGATTCTAGTTTCTATTTTTAAAGACTCCACTTTATCATACTTTTTTTTTTTTTTTTTGGTAAGGATTTGTATGTTACAGCTTGTTTATTGAGAAAAACCTGTTATTGTAAGAAATTTAAAATACATTCTCATTTAATTCAGTAACATTTAATACTGGTTTTGGAAATTATTTTATATCCCATTCTTAATTCTGATGCCACCTAGACCTACTACACACACCTTAAAATTCTGTAAGCAGTGGGACTTGTTTGGTTTTTCAAGTAGCGGAAGCCCGGGCGCGTCTCCGGGCTGCAGCGTTCCGTTTCCAGTGCGTGTGGCATCACAGGGTTAGTACGAGTGGCTGTGCGGTGGGTGAAAACCACCGAGTGCATTGTTCCAAATGAATCAAAAGCGCCAAAACCACGAGCACGCTATCCGTAAAACACTCCAACGGGTCCTCGCACAAGTTCGAAGAAGGTGGTTGCCCTTTGAGCTTTTTATTGTGTATTTGTATTTTCTCACTTCTCTAGGTTTGGTTTTTTTTTTACTGTAGCTTGTAGTTTAGAAACCCAGAGTCTCTCACTTGACAAACAGCTACATCACAAAACAAGTGATGAAAAAATGCTGAAATACAAGGGGTTTTTTCCTGTAATTTTTACCAAGAGTATGTAATACACTTAGTACTCTTCTTGTTTGGCCTGCGTAACCTAGGAAATGGACTAGTAGGAGGAATTAAATAGTGGCAAAGACCCAAGAAGTATTTTAACGTAGTACCTCATACGTACCTACTCAATGGCTACCGTGAACTGAACCCTACTTCTCATTTTCCATGTGAAATATGACTAACCACTGATTCTGCAAATGGCAGTTTTAAGGAAAACAGGAGATTTTAATTAAAAAAAAAACCAAAACAAAACAACCCCTTAGGAAATTGATATATTTTTAAGTTTTATTATTTCATAAAATCAGGTTCAACAATGTATTTGTTTTACTAGAAGTAGAATTTTCATGTATACTGAGGTTTTCATGTAATACAAAATGTTAATCCAATTGTTTCTCTAGAATGTTAAAAAAAAAAGTTCAGAGTGTTGGCTGACGTGTCTGAGAGCCAAAAAGCCTTTCCTCGTTTGGAGTTAGCTCACATTATTTTGTCGTAGTTAACGAAAAACTAGTTTGATTGGGTTTTTAAAATTATTTTCTCTCTCTTCCCTTCTCCTCCTCCTCCCCCTCACCACCCCAGTACTGTTTGAAGCAGTCACTCTTGGAAACTAAGAGTAAGATTCCAAGATGCGAATCTTGGAATCCCATTGTTCCCATCCTTGGAAACATTCCAGGCCAGGTTGGCCGGGGCTCTGAGCAACCTGATCTGGTTGGAGATGTCTCTGCTCCTGGCAGGGGGGTTGGACTGGGTGGGCTTTGAAGGTCCCTTCCCACCCAAACCCTTCTGTGGTTCTGTGATTCTGTGAATATCGTAGGAGCTCGTGCTGCCGTACTTGGCTGTGTACCCTTCCAAAGGCCAGGACGGCCGTGTCGGAGCCCTTTAGAGAGAGTCCAGGGAGATGGGACAGGTGAAAGAAGCAATACAGACGAAGCAGAGGAATAAAGAGTGGGAGACACGTGCCTTGAGGACCATTCTGTAGAAGACTGAAGGGGAAAGGTGTTGTTTTACAGAGGCGTTTGCTTAGCAGTCAGTTAAAATGTGAGTCGAGGGAATTCCTCCTGCCTGCCGAAAACTCTACTGACTTGCGTTTCCCTGTGTTTGAATTACAGGTGACATGTCATCTCTAAACACTACTTTGAATAACCATCAGCTGAGTCACCTGCAGTCGCTGTTAAACAACAATCAGATGTTTCCTTCAAGTCAGCAGCAGCAGCACCTTCTCCAGGGGTATCAGAACATGCAGGGCTTTCAAGGCCAGCCCCCGATTCCGGGCCCAGCTAACAACCCAAACCCCATGGCGTGTCTGTTCCAGAATTTCCAGGTAGAAAGCAAAATGAAATCAATCTTTAAACAAATACGCAACTCTCAGAAGGTTCAATTATATCCTCCACAGTTGGATTTTTACTTTTTCTGGGTGATTAAGACAATATGATATACAATTCCTCGCCTCTTTCAGTAGGTCTTGGATTTTGCAAATCAGTAACGTTTGTTACTGAAATTTTATACCTTCTTCCTCAGAAATGGGGTATAGTTTCTTTGGAAGGAGTTACGCTGCGTGTATCAGAAAAAAAAAATGCTATGTATGTTCTGACAATTACTATACATTTTTAGCAAAACTATTTTCCATTCTGCAGAAATTATAATAAATCCCCGTTTAGACTGCTCTAATGGCTCAGTGGTGAGAAATAAATATTGATAGCATTTCACGGTAATTAAAAATGTAATAAATTATTATAGGTGACCGTGTGTACCAGTCCTCTTCTACTCCTGCTGAAATGGAATGGAAGAGCTAGCTGGGGTGTGGGTTTTGTAGACTGAAGAAAGCAGGCATTAGAATGAAAATAGAATGTCAAACTGCAAAAATGATACCGAAATAAACAATTCTTCATAACGCAAGGTGAACTATCCAGCTAGCACACTGACAGGAAGCGTAGCAACCAAAAGGGGTAATAAAACCAGAGTTACAGTATGGATTTATTATTGTTCAGTATTCCGGCGGCTCGAGGCGTGACGAGGGAAGCACGCCGGCAGCGCCGAGTGCTTTTACCCTTGTGGAGGGAAAAGGAAGACGTGTCATTTTCTCAGCGTAGACGTTTCACTGCCTTTGCAAAATCACAGCCCTCTAACCGCCTATTACCTCTCCGTGGCTCTGTATGAATTTCAGTAGCTTCATCTCCGTATTTTTTGCTTCTCAGTTACATAAGCAGTAATGGTAAGTATGTAAAGGAGCTCTTGGAAACGTGTTGCCCGTGGTTTTTACAGTTTTTTTGTTACAGCGCTATTATTGCCGTCGCCTTCACTGCCTATGTGTGTGACAAGAAACATACAAAGTAGTTACGTTCGGCTGAAGGTGACGGTTTACCCTGGCGGTGCCCGACGCGAGAGCTGCGATGCGAAGGGATGCGGGTGTGGTTTACGAGGGACTGAAGTAAAAAGAGATCCCTCGAGGGAAGCGGATAACCGAAAGGGAAAAAATAGAAACGTTAGCCATTATTTCCGAAAGGACAGTGGTGGCCTACATACCAGAAACTGAGCGAGGAACGTACAAGGAGCCCAGAGGAACGGCTGGTAGGGAGGAAAGAAGAAAAATAAGGATCTGGGAGGGAACGAAAGAGAAGTGAGAACAGAAATACTGACCTTGGTGGCGTTGTTTAGGGTTTGAGAGAAAAAAGGAGGGGGCTGTACTTCAATCTGAAGAGGAAATCCCTGCAAAGCCTTTGAAGGAGAGGACAGTGTAGTCTTAGCAGTGTGTGGTGGGCTGTATCATTTCATGCAAGGCGTCTGTTTTGATCTGCGAGGCAAAGCCTAAGAGCCAGTGGGTTTGTTTTCCTCTGAATTACGCTTTTTTTTGTTTTCTGTCTAGCTTGTTCAGCATGAAACTTTGTAACTGGTGTATGACCAAAATACAATTATGTACTGCAACAAATAGTCACCCTGGCCACCATCCTGATTCTGTAATTAAAATGAAACAGAGTTTGTCTATTGACATGGCACTTCAGGTAGAATAGCGATTTCCATCTTTTTCTCCGCTTTTTCCAGGTGAGAATGCAGGAGGATGCTGCTGTCCTGAACAAAAGAATGATCACTCAGATGGGAATGGCACCGGTTCCTGAGAGCTCCAACACTATGCTTCCTCCTTTCCAAGAACCATCTTGCGATTTGCAGCAAAGAACCGAACCATCTCTTGGACAACAGGCAAAGGATAACCTCACCGTCGCTGCTCAGGGTGATACGTCGGTGGACGCTATCTACAAAGCGGTTGTAGATGCTGCGAGCAAAGGAGTGCAGGTGGTAATCACCACTGCTGTTAGCAGTACAACGCAGATGAGTCCCATTCCAGCTTTGAGTGCCATGAGTGCCTTCACAGCCTCAATTGGTGACCCGTTAAATCTTTCTAGCGCTGTCAGTGCAGTAATCCATGGGAGAAACGTTGCCGTTTCTGATCACGAAGGTAGGATAAGGAACGCTAGAGGAGCACGGATACTGAAGAATTCGGAGCACGGTAAAAATTCCAGTGAAGGGGATGGGTATGAATATTACAAATCAACGAGCTGTAACACGCCCAAAAAACAGTGGGAAGGGGAGCAAAGTCCCGTCGGTGAGATAAACAGATGGAAATGCGACGAGTTTCTAGACCACTCTACCCACATCCATAGTAGTCCTTGTCACGAAAGGCCCAATAACATCTCCACGCTGCCGTTGTTGCAGGGCGAGCAGCATCAGATACTGTTGTCACAGCGGAACTGTCAAAGCGATAAAATGTTGGAGGAGAATTTCAGGTATAACAATTACAAAAGAACTATGATGAGTTTTAAGGAAAGACTGGAGAACACTGTGGAACGATGTGCACACATAAACGGAAACAGGCCTCAGCAGAACAGAGGATTTGGGGAGTTGCTGAACACTTCTAAACAAGACCTGGTTCTGGAAGAGCAATCTCCAAGTTCCTCCAATAGCTTGGAAAGTTCGTTAGTTAAAGACTATATCCATTACAATGGAGATTTTAATGCCAAAAGCATTAATGGGTGTGTGCCTAGCCCTTCGGATGCTAAAAGCATCAGTAGTGAAGATGACCTAAGGAACCCGGATTCCCCTTCTTCCAATGAGCTGATCCATTACAGGCCGAGGACGTTTAACGTTGGCGACTTGGTCTGGGGCCAGATCAAAGGACTGACTTCATGGCCCGGAAAACTAGTAAGAGAAGAAGACGTTCACAATTCATGTCAACAAAACGCTGAGGAGGGGAAGGTATATTTATATATATATGTGCATATCTATATACACCTGTACCTCTGCCCTTACAAATGTTTAGCAAAACTATCTCGGTCCGTTCTTTTTTTTTTTAATTTTTCTCTTATTTTACTGGTACAAATTGCTTTCTTTTTCATAGCTATAGCTTGCAGAACTGAATTTTTCCCATAGTTTTCTAATGAGAAACCTCTACCGATGCCATGAAACATGATATTTTGGCCTGGTTGTGCTTTACTAAGTTGTGCACAAAAGAGTTGCTGCACAAAAAATGTTGTTAACAAGGAATTGTTTGACTTCCAGTGTGTATTTAGTTGAACTTCTGGCTGCGTCCAAAGAAACTGGTACGGAGATATCGAAAAGTGTTGAAAACCGCAAAAAGGAAAGCTGATCTAAGCAGATTGAGGGGGCTGTAATAAGTAAAGGCTTGCTGATTGACACCTAGACTCATTAAGAGGAAATGCACGCACGTTTTCACCTTCAAAGGAGGTTTTGACCATCTTTTAATCGTGAGGAAAGCGTTCCAGTTCGTTCTTTCATACTCAAATCCTCTTTTTTTGGTCAGCAAATCATACACTTGTCAGGGAATATACAGAAAATACAGTTACAAAGGAGTTGCTGGTTATTTTATTATGATAAATATTTCTAATTCTGGTCTCCACTGCTCACATAACATTATATTTTTGTAGTTTCTATAAAACACTTCACATCTTCCATATAGCAGCTTCTTGAGCTGGAACTGGTGTGTCGGTAGCGTAACCAGCGCTGGCCTTCCTGCGGGTCGTGGCCGTAGAGTTACTGGAGGCAATTTCCCCAAACAGTCCGGCAGGTGTGAGATGAACCGGTACTGTAAATAACTGGGGCGGTGCTTGGCCAGAATGGTTTCACCCCAGCTCGAGAGAACTTGAGAACCTCTCCTTCCAGGTGGCCTCTCTGTTGCTCTCCATAAAAAAGTTTCAAAGAGCTCCGGTCTGAACACTCGGAACGAAAGTATTGACTTTAGGGAAACCAACGTGCTGTCCTAACAGTGTTGGAGCGCTTGAGAGCTCGCTCCTTGGAAAGGTTAGGTCCCCAAGTTAGCAGCCAGTTTATGAAGTACAGGCAAACGAGAGAGACCACAAAGTAGAAAAGATGAAACAAAACTGGAGAAATCGGGAGGCGCACAATGTCGCTGTCTCGCGTGGATTGCGAATGCAGTAGTTACACTGCGCGTCTGGCCCAGGTCTGCGCGTATGTATTAACCTCACAGAAGTGTGGATCCAGCTCTATACCACTGGTGTGATGCATTTTCAGAGCGTTATTTTTACTAACTTTTGTAAAGGGGTGACGTTTTTTTCATTCTTCATTCCTTAGAGTTTTATGAGTTTACTCCCCAATTTCTCGTTTGTGCAAACCTGCCGTCCTCAATTTTCTGTCTGTATGTACGTTGTGTGAGCACCGTGCGATATCGTGTTCAGCGGCACGGATTTTATTCTGTACAACAACGGGGAAGCGAACTGGAAACGCAGACGCTGCTGCTCGTGCAGTACTGGCGAGGCACTGGTGGAGGCAGCAAGAGAGACCGTTTAAGCTCTTCATCAGGAAATCCCGCGGCGTCGATCACCTATCCCATCGCAAAGCCTTTAAGTTAATAATCATAATTTTAATTTTTTTTTTTTTTTTAAGTACGCCTAAATTTCTCCAACAAGAAGTACGGAGTGAATGACCATTCCGAAGGGCAGGGGTTGGGATTGAAAAGTGGGATACAGGGAAATACCGCGGAGGTGAAGATGTGCGTGTGCTGTCCGATAGCCGTGTTTCGGGTTGAAAATAGGGAAGAACGCCCCTGCGCAGTGGCAGTGCAGCGACATTCTTCAGATGTTTGGGCAGCCTGGTCTGAGGAAAAGGAGAAAGAAAAAGAGAAAAAAAACCCACAAAAAAAAAAAAAACCACACCACACCACACAAAACCAACCAAACCTTGAATCAAAAAGAAATAAGGTTGTAAATCAAATGGTCTTCAGAAATTCTGCACATCAAAAAAAAATCCTGGAAAGTGACGATTCATGGTGAGAGTCCCTAGCAGCAGTTGTGAGAGTTGTGTTTTCTGCAGAGCTTTCTTAAAACGGCTTTTAAACTATTTGTATAACCAAATGTTAACCTTCTCTACTGTAACGTTAGCTTTGCTGTGCCGGTGGGATTTTGCGCTGCTTTGTATCTTCTCTGTCCTTTATATGGTGCGTAATTGGATTTTTGTTTCCACGTGAAAGACTTTGGGTATGAAATGTAATAAGGCTTCTGTTTGAAGAGCAGCTGGAACGGTGTTTCCCTGGCAGGAGAAGGAGGAATATTGCACCTCTGTTTCCTTTTTGGCTGTCGGAAAATTAAAGAGGAACCCAAGGGAATGGCAGCAGTAGCAGCAGCAATTTTGGAAAAGGGAAGAAGCAAGGCTGAAGCTCCACGCATCCTAAACCGGAGGACGTGTGTTTCATTCCGTAATTAATTAGATTATTATCCAAATCAAATCACCTCAACAGGGACAAGGTTTTGAGAGCAGCAATGCAGGAGTCACCGGCTTTGTGTGAGCGGTAGTTCCTGGTTTTAGTGCATTTCACAGGAATTCCTATGGGGCAGGTTGTTCACAGTAGGACCTTCCGTCGGTTAAACTCGGGTTTTAAACTGAGCTTTTGGAGTTCTACGGATAACAGTAGGTGTGACGTATCGGTGTCCTGAAAATCCCTTTGTGTGTATTATTTAATGTTGTTACGGTTTGTTGTGAACGAAGGCGTACGCTGTTATTAATTCCACCGTATCTTTGCAGAGTTTGTTCCCTATACACACATGTATATCATGGACATGGGTAATGAACAATTTAGTTTCTTTTTAGCTGGTTTTCCTTCTATGGAATGATCCGTTTCATGAAAACAGAAATCTTGCCTCCCCATGTGCAGATTTCCCCAATAATTACTTTTGCTTCTCAGTTCCTGAAAAAGCCGCGTCCCCAATTTCGTTATCAGATGCGTGAGTTCCAGACGTGAAATTTGGTCCAAATGTGTGTGTTACGTCAGGCCTGGTTCCCAGCGATTCTGACAGCTTGCTCACTCATTAACTTCACATTGCCGTGCCTAAAATTCAGTTAGATCATGAAAATGGTAAATTATTTAGTAATTGGAAGATAAGGTGTAAAGGGAATTTGCATTTATTTTTCAGATTGTATGTAGGCATGCTTAATAAATTATATTTATAGACATAATTTTCCCTGTGTCAGAAGCCAGGCTGTACTTTTTAATGAAGCAAACACTCTGTAAAGTTCTTGTTAAGCTGTGCAAAGATGAAAAAATAAGTCAGGCAAAATGTAGCAATACATTTTGAAAAAATACAGAAAGAAGAAGGAATTTATCCATCTATTTTCTTTGAACCGGTGTGCTTAACTGCCTCTTTTTTTGTTTTTCCAAGTAGAAATGACTGAGCCAAATCAAAATAATACGCAGAGTTAAGTGGACTCATGTTTTGAGAATGCAAATGCTGAAGTCATGTAGATTATATAATTAATTTTCTTTCATGTTTTTTGTTTATACTAGCACTAACTGGTACCTACCCAGTGGTGCCGGTGTTTATATGCAGCAGTTTCTATACAGATTGCTGAAAAATTGCTCAAATTCTGCTTGATTGCAAGAGAACTCAAATTTCCAGTTCAATACTGGCTCAGCAACGCTGTTGAGCACGCGCTCACGTTCATTCCTGACTCAGCAGATCGCTAAAGTACGTGCTTAAGTAAAAAAAAAAATTAAAAGACCATTCTCAGGACCGATAAATTAGCTGGCTAAAGCCAGGTCTCGTTAAGACTCATAGTTCTTAACGCATAAATAAAGCTGCTCAGCCTGTCCACCCCCTTTTTAAGGCCGTAAGGCTGTAACGTAAGCACGTGCTGTGGCTCTCTGGGGTGGGGATGAATTTGGAGGTGTCGTTCCCGGCGTTGCTGAACCGGAGCCTTAAAGCTTTGTCCAGAAATCCGAAGTGACGTGAAACGCTTTTGTGTTGACGGCATCTGTGAAAACTCTGTTGCGTACCAGGCAGCGTGGTATTTAAACGCCTTCCAGGGGGTCTCAAAGGTGTAAACTACGTTTGTAAAATGTGAGTGCAGAGTATGAGACTGAAACAGCGGTGTTCATATAAATAACGTAGAGACAATGTTTAAAATATATTATTTCCCTTCTTAGTTTTGTTTTCTTAAGTGCTTTGGGGTTTTGCATTTCTGTTGCTAGTGGTGCGGACACCTAGAGAAGTTATACCATGTTCATACACGTAGGAGAGGGCGCGTGCGGCCGCACGGTGCTTTGGTTTTGCTGGGAAGGCTGGTGCCTGAGGGGCGCGGTGAGGGTTAGGCTCCGTGAGGACGCGCGTCGCGCAGTGAAGTAAAAGCGGTGTTTGATAATTGCAGGTCTGGGTAATGTGGTTTGGTGTTCATACCTTCACTCAGGTGGAGCCGGAGAAGTTGAAGACACTAACGGAAGGTCTAGAAGCTTACAACCGAGCCAGAAAAAGGAACAGAAAGTGAGTAAACGCTCCTTTCTTTACTCTCTAAATGGAATAATTAAATTATTTTCCTTCCTAGGACTCTCATCTTGGGGAGCTTAGCAGATCGGAAGAGTTAATTTTCTGAATTCCTTGTGTTGGTTGTGATAATCATCTGAGTTCTTTGATATCTGCATTTTTACTGCATCTCCTGATATTTACAGTAGCCTTTGTGAAATGTCAGCCTACGTGTTTGAGCTTTCATGTGTAGGATTTCTAATTTACAGCAAAAAAAAAAGTGATTACATCACAACTATTCTGACCAAATAACGCTTTTCACCAAGATCTGCCCTTCTTATCTCTTCCCTCTCCCTCTGGCAGCTGCTGCTGCGGGCAGAGCAGAGGTTTATTCCGATAAATTCAGTTCATTTCCCATTCTTGAGAAATGTTTCGGAATTTGTGAAGCCTGGCTGTATCGAAGCAGAGAAGGGGCTCAGCGCAGAGCTCTCCTCCCTTACTTTAAATCTGTGTGAGAATTTGAAGTCAGCTTGCAATTCTTGTCTTTAGCACGGTGAGCACAGGCTTAAAGGAATTAAATAATTATTTGTCTTCAGCTCCTTTTAAGGTGTAAGCTTCTCTTCTATTTATACGCCACGCGGTGCTTAAGAGAAATATTTTTTATGCCAATGAGACAGCGTTGGGGGTTGTTTTTTCCAAGATCATCCTCAAAATCTCGTCCTGGAGTTTGAGGGTGTGTGGTGAGAACGTAGAAGGGCTTTTGGCAGCTCCCCGGTTCCTCACTCGCGTCCCTGAGGTGAAATACGTGACTGGAGTAAGGTGACACCAGGAGCAGGTGGAAAGAGGTGTCAACGTTGAAATAAACAGCACAATTTAGGAAAAACTCCCATCTTCTGCTTTGTGTTTGTATGTTTAGCAGCCTGCAAGGAATTGTCTGCGTGTCCACCGCATCCAGTGGCCTTTTTCTGTGGTGTTCTGGTTCTGGCCCGTTGCTTCCCGTAAGGAAACGTGAGGGATGGAATGGCCCAGACCCCCCGGAGCACCTGGTTGCCCCTTTCCTAGGGCCGCTTTACAGCCCTGGCGGGTTTCTCCTCCACATTTCTGCTTGTACTTGTTTCATATTGCAAATCTTTTGGTATTTCTTCCTCTTCTACCTGCGTGCTATTTTAAGTTTATTTGAGAAGTTATTAATCTCCTTGTGGTCTTCTCTCTGATCGGTGTCTCTGTAGTATCTTGCTACACGCAGGTCTAGGATTTTTAAAAACACTCAGCATTAGTTATAACTGCTACGTGTGGAATACTCCTGTTTCTGTTTCCTGCCTGTGTAAGTACTCGGCACTTACGCATCAAGCTGTAGAATTCTGTAGTAAAGAAGACACGGGTGAAGAAACCCATGAGGAATTTCTCTTGAGAGAACATGGACTAGCATCACATAGGTCTAGCTTTTTAAATTTTTTTTGTGCAATTCCTGCCCTGGCATAGCTCAGATGACCGACGCTGTATGGTGTTAGGGGATATCTTCTTGTGAATAATGAATAACGGACCCGCTGATGTCCCACCTCGGATCTCCCAGCGGTACTGCTGGCTGTGACAATCATTTAGCTGAGCGAGCGCGATGGAGTTACCGTAGAGCAGCGCTGCTCACGTCGTTCATCTGTGCTACTTCCTTGTCAATCCTTGGCCAGTGCTTTTAGCTGCTGTAAATCTCTCAGCCCCAGGGAAGAACGTCGTAGCTGACGTGATGATCTTCCTTCCTTTATTAAAAGAGAAGGGTTTTTTTTGAAAGCGTCTCCTGTGAAGGATGGTCCTGGTGACCCAGCCAGCTGTGCCAGCTTGGGACCTGTCTCTGCCGTAATCTTCCCTCACGACGCGAGCGGCTCTCTTCCTCCTCCCCGCGTTTCTGCATCTCCGTAGCAGGGATAACGCTCCTTCCTTGCTCCCTGAGGATGGTGGATGCTCGTAACGCTGTCTCTCATCTCATAGCCAGACGTTTGTCTTCAGGTTTATTACTCTTCTGAACGCACCTCCTCAGTTGAAGTCAAGAATGGACCAGCCTTTCTAAATAGGTTTAGATCTATGCACACCTGCTTTTAAGGACAGATCCTCAACGAGACGATAGTAATTAATTTAATTTTGTGCTGTGGATAAGAGGAAGACTTTGCAGCTCACACATTGACTTTTTGAGAAGACACCAGCGTGCGTTTTTAGTCCTTCGTGGAAGTATTGCCGAAACGTAACCGCGTTTACGAAGCGAATGCGGCGTGTGACGCGCAGCGGGTTCAGTGACGCGTGAAGTCTTTCAGACAATCCAGGGTAGCTGGAGCACTCCGCTTCCGCTCCTCATCAGCCCTGGGAGTCTGGCCCTTTGCTAACGATTTTTAAAAAGGTGGCACCAAGTGCTACGTTACCGGGAAGTACTCCCGCTTTTTTGCGTGGGCGTCATCCGTCTTGTGGACGTTGTGACTGACCTTACAACTCATTGAGGCGCTGGCTTTAATTATTCTTCTGTAATTAGAACACAAGCCTCTAGTTTGCGTAATGTTGTATGTAGGTGTGATGTTGCTATCCGAGCTGTAACAACCTGGGAGGCTCGACAGGTAGAGTACATCTGATGAGTTCACGTGTGTTTTATGAAGGTTTTTTACCTTTTTTTTTTCTGTTACTAAGAATTACTGATGGCATTATTTATTTTTCTTTTTTCTTCCTAGAAGTGGAAAGCTAAACAACCATTTAGTAGAAGCTGCTATACACGAGGCCATGAGTGAGCTAGACAAAATGTCTGGGAATGTAAGTCTCTTCTCACCTGAGCAATAATCTGCTTTCTCTGGGTTTCTGCGTGCGCGTCAGTTGAAGACTGGGAGCGTTGGTTTGGGCTTTCTAACATTTTGTTTCTATTTTCTTAAATCATGTGGAATTTTCAGTGTTTCTCCTGCATTAAAAACTGTTTGCAAATGTCTAACCGTTCTGCCAAATAGGAAAAGCTGCAGAATTTTAGTAGTGTTGCCAATTATATTATTTTTTTACGACGAGAGATTTCTTACACGTGCAGCCTGATGATATTTGGCTCGGTTCCAGTCCCCCTCATATTCCATGGGTTTTCTTTGACTCGTTTGTTTCTCAGTTTGAGTAGCGAGATATTGAAACCACGTTTAAAATAACAAAATCAAATCTTTTTTTTTTTTTTCAAGTTCTGACTTTTACAAAACGGGGTTGAGCCTTGATTTAAAACGACGTGTGTTTTCCTCTTGTCTGTGGAAGGAAAAGGGGAGCAGGATCTGATTGTAGGTCTGATGGGAATAAATAGAGGGGGTGTGTTTGGCACACGCGTCTTCCGTGCCCGTTTCCCACCACTTCTGTTTGGACTGCACCACTCTGCCGATGCCCTTTTTTATTTGTGTATTTATAAATCCAGAAATACTAAAATCTGTGCGCTATGCGCATTTTAACTACGGTAGAAACTGGCTCAGGGGAAGCTGCTGTAATTGCATTTGCTGAGCTGGTTGTTCCGTGCTGCAGACAAGCTGAGGTACCAGCACGCGTGATTTGATTGAGATTTTAATTATCTGGTCGCAAAATTTATGATCGAGGTTTTATTTCCGTAAAGGTTCCGATTCCTAGAAACACTCCCAGGGAATCAGTGGTTCTCGTTTTAGCGACGTGCATTTTTTTCAGCGACTGCTGTTCAGACATGAGCGACACTTTAAATGAAAAGCCTGTGCAAACAAGATCATTAACTGAAAGCATTCATTCCGAGAGCCAATAACCGCGTCGCAAACGTTAGCGGGCTGCAAGAAGCCGGGGCCGACCCTGGGCAATCATTCAGCGCGTTGCTGAAGGACGCGTTGCCGTTGCCCGGCTGCTCTTCCGAAGCCGCAAACTCCTCTTCCCCGAGCAGCAGCTCGCGGCCGCCGACAGATGGTGGTGGTACCCTGCGCCAGACGCCGGCGCTGCCGCCGCGCCTCCCAGCTCTGCCGTGGTTTTTACCGGGCAGGCGGTGATGAGAAACAGTTTCACACTCAAATTAATCTCCCTTTTAGCTCAAAATTGAGTATTTCCTTTTAAAAATGAAATGAAGACAGGGTTTGCTCAACATTGCTGTCCTACCGCAGGCCCGCATTTGACTTCTCTTCGTTTTCCCCGTTAGCAATATTTTCTCACCACCTCCCTCTCACTTTATTGCTCTTTCACGGCGATGTGTAACGGTTTGCCTCGGAGAATTTGAGATAATGGCACTTTTGGGTTCGGTTCCCGGTTAGGCGGTGTCGGGATTACTGTGGCCAGGACCTCTCTCTGAGGTAGCGGAGGTTTGAGATGCAGCATCAACCGTTTCCTCCCCAGTGCCTTGAAGTTCTTGAATTTCCTTTTAATTCAGAATTCCGTGTAGACGTGAAATAGTCAGAACCATTTCAAAGCAGCGCCTCAAGCAGTCCTGTAGCTCGTTAATTACTGGCTGGTTACTTTGACCAATATTCCTTGCTAACTTCTAACTATACTTGTTTTTAGGTCCACCAGATCCCCCAGGGAGACAGACAAGTGAAGCCTCCAAAGCCCAAGAGGAGGAAGATCTCTAGATAACATTGAATGTCTTTGTTACTGGTCCGGTCCTTACCGAAACGAGCGTGCGCATGAGTCTGTGTGTGGGTATTGATACAGGCGTGGTGATATCAATATTTATGTGAAGACAGACAGACAGACAGACAGACGCCATCCCGGGGCGCCGCGCCGATTGGTGGTACAATATCGTGGATGACGAGGAGGGGCAGCGGTTGCTGGCTAAGCCAATCAGAAATCTCGGAAGGTTGCAGTAACAATGTCAGATGATGACTGAAATTTTTTTTTCTATAATACTAAAATTGTGATTATAAGAAATAGTCCAAATGTTTCTGAGAAATTTTCCTTGTGTATATAGATACTACAGAATTTCATGGCGATACCTGCGATGTAAATATTGTACAATATTGTCATGTACAAGCGTACCTAATGCACACTTTATCTTTTATTGTACAAAAAATAGTGTACAAAATTCTTTGGTTTCTATTGAGTACACATACAAGAGACTACCAGTGTAAAGTGATAAATAAAAATACAGCCTAAATGCTTTTATATGATAATGTAAAAGATGCTGGTTTTGTATTTGGCAGCAGAGAGGAGGCAGGGTTGTGTGACAGCGTAACGGTGACACACGCTTCACGCCGCCGCGTGTCCGTCGCTCCCGTCCGGCTGGAACGAACCTTCCCCGGTTCCGCGTCAGGGCTCCGTAGGGAGAGCGCAGCGTTGCAGGTTCCGAACGGGACGTGGGATCACGGCTCTCGTTAATCGCTGAAAGGCTGCAACCGTCGGTTGCGTTTTTAGTTACTTAACTTTTCAAGTAGAGCGCTGTAGATTTTATTAAAAAGGAAAAAAAAAAAAAAAAAAAAGTAGATGGCCTATTTTAGTCCAACATCTCTGTAGTGAGAGTTTCACAGCCACCTGAAAAACTCAACAGCGTCTATCCCCGTAACGTTGGCCCCTCAAAACCCCTAGATTTCTCAGCTTAAATGACCTAACGTCGTTAACCGTTGTGTTTCCTCTTCAGGGGCAGAGGCCCCGCTTTGGTACCGCCGTCGGCATTGGTGACGGTCTGGTTTTGCTCCGCAGCATTCGTCAAAGCAATTCCAGTATCCATCTCGCAGTGTTAAAACAAACAAAAAAAAAAAAAAAAAAAATCAAGGGTGGCTTACAAAACTATTAGCAACAGTAATTTTTATCAGTATTATGTAACATATCAGATTTATTTTATTTAAAAAGAATTATTTATACCATTAACAGATTCTTATATATATGAATGTGGCTGAGATGTGCAGGTTAAATCTATTAACCAAATTATTTATGTTATATGAAGTGAGAAATGTGAAACATATGTAGAAAAAAATTAATACACTACAGATTTAAAAGTCTAAAGCTATGAGCCATTATAAAATTAACGAACGGAAGTGTAGCACAACATGATTGCCATTTTATTTCATTTTTCTTTTGAACACGGACGGTGGTGATGGTGGTGGAAGCGACGACATCCTCTGTCTTCAAGGCTTCCCGAAATAACTCGCAGTTCACCGGTCCCGGTCCCGTAGCGGCGTCCGTAAGCCCTGCCTCTTCGGCCGGGCCCACCGCTTACCTCAGATTTCCTTTTTTCCCCCAAAATTCCCAAATCTCGCTCTCTAGCTAAGGACTGGCAGCGATCAGCATCCTGGGCAGCTGGCGGTATCGCCGCTCTCCAGATCCCCGGCGCCAGGATGGCGACTCACCGCTCCTCTTCCCGTCCGCCCTGCCCGAGTCCCGCGCTCCTCTCTCTGAAGGACGTGACCGAGACCAGGCGTCCCCGAGGACGACGGGACCCGGCGGCGTTCCCAGCCCCGGCTCTCGCGTGGCGTGCCAGGGCACGCAGCTCTACCTCTGGGCTCGCCCCCGGGCTCCCTCCTTGCCCCAGCCCCAGCGATCCGGAGGCCGGAGCCCTTCCTTCCGCGCGGGGTAGGTTCATTTGTCTTCTCTGTAACACCACGGTCCTCCATGCAAGCTCGTGTGAAGTGATTGATTTTATTCACTTTTAATTTTTTTTTATTTGAAGGGGGGGAGGGTGTAGTTTAGCCCACGTTTTTCCGCTCCCGGTTGCTGTGTTCGTTTCAAGCGTCGCTGTTGTCCGTTTCCCGCGCCGGCCCGCTGCCGCGTGCCCGCCCGGCGTTCCGCCCGTCACGACGCGCGTGCGTGGGCGAGCGCCTGGCGCGGTTTAGTTTCCTCCTCCCTCTGCTTTCCGTCCCAGAGCGGAGTGTGTGTCGACCGACCCTTCTTTTGGCGCTTGAGCGGATTAGGTTTGTGCTTCCCATCGGTAACCACGGCGAGTATTTCTGTGCGCTGGGTTTCGTCGGCTGATAACGGCGTTGATGTGGGTGCTAGCAGTAGTTTGTTTCAGTCCAGACCGATATTTTTTTTTTTTTTTCTCTTTTAGAGGTTTTTATGGTTTCATGTAAGCAGTTAATGTAAATATTGTGAGCATTACAGGTCGTGCAGTGTTGTAACATTTTAAAAAATGTTGCACCTACGTTTCGATTAAAAACCTGGTCACTCCTACTTGAATTTTGCCCGTAGAGCCATTTCTTTCTCTGTGCATTAAAGCATAATCTACTTTTTTGATGGAGGCCCAACCCTTCTTTCTACCTTATTTTTTGTTTAACAAATCTCTATTTTTTCTAATAGAAGACTTAAAAAATGAAAATTTTAAAAATACTTTTTGCCTACTTTCTAATTTAAGAGAGAATTCCTATATTTAAAAGGTGGGGAAAAAAAAAAAAAAAATACTCCATTGTGGAAAGTGGAAGAACGCTTTTCTTTGTCATTCCTATGGCACAATCGCACCAAACCGAAGCGGCTGAGCAAAGCGAGCCCACGGCGTCAATCGGGATCTCGGTAGCGTAGGGAAGCGCAGGATTCTTCGAGGATGTAAAGTGTTTTGGATTCTTGTCTATTTATTTATTTATTTATTGTGCTTTCGGTTGCGAAGTGGGTGACAATGTGGTTGAGTCATTCCGATGACATTCCAATTAAAGGAAATATTCCTCTTTCTATTATGGTGCATTTTGTGAACACCATAAAAAAAAAAAAAAAAGTATTTTCATTTATTTCAATGGATTTTCTTCATGTTTTCACTTATGACAGAAAACATTTGGCTGGTGTCAGCCGCAAAAATAATAGACACGTGATTTAAAAGAAAAAAATTTAAAAAACCCACCCCACCTCTGACGCCCCAGGCCTGTTACCCTCACAGTCTAAGGTTTTAGGGGTTAAAAAGAACGTGAAAGTGTCTCCTGAATGAGCTTTGCAGCAGGTTGATAAGCAACGCGCTGTCCTTCTGGAGTCCCTGGGTCTGGTGGAGCAGGGATGTTAGAGGGCTCGTGGTGGACTGCGTTACCTTAGGGCTGCGACCTTTCTTAGCTGCAGTGTGTATTTTGCTATGTAGGGCTGTAATGTGAGAGTTCCAGAAGAGCAGTAGCATAAAAGTGCTTTTCTATTTTTAAAAAAAAAAAAAAACCCATTCTAGTCTTATTAAGAATTAGAGATTTTTTTAATATCAGTTTTGTAATTTTTGATAAAGTTGTCAATATTATGATTAAATCACCAGAAAAAAAAGTTCCTGTGATGTTCTCTTCGGGGCAGGGACTCTGTCTTCCTGTGTATTTGTGAGAAGCCACGATGGGACGCCCAATCCTAACGGGGGCCGCGAGCACCGCTGTCAAATTCAGTAGCACCCAACAACACTGAGGTCGGTTGAAACGCGTAAAAGCCGAGAGAATTCGCAGCTGAGACTGGAAATCCCAGTGCCTGTCCTCAGCTTGCCTGCCGTGTCCCCCGTGAAGGTAAGGCCGTCGGCGCGATGTCCGACGGGTAAGTCGAGGAAGCCGATGGCCGTCGAAGCTTTTGCTCACGCAACCCAGCCCCTTCTCATCCGAGGCAGACGGATCCGCTCCGTTACCCCAGCGCTTGGTCCCCTCCTTCTCTTTCCTCTTTACCAGTTCTAACGGAGCAACAAAACATTCCCGTTTCAGGATTCCCCCCAAAAAATACTGTTAACCCAGTGGTTTCAGCACATTATAACTTATTTACAGAATCCCAAACACATCATCAGCTCATTTAGTTCAAAATTCACTGCAGGCACAGTTCACCGGTGTTGAATCACCTCTAGAAAAACACTTCCAAGGCTTCAAAAAAAAAAAAAATCCTATCCAAAAAAAACTTGTCTCCTCCAAGGACACGACTCCAGGGGCTTCCTGGGATCCCACAGCCCCCACACCAAGCACTTCTGCCCCGGCCAGAGGCAAAGAGTAAAAGCGAGCCCGTGCTCTCCTGGTTTGTACGCTCCTGCTCAAACGCAGAGGTTACGGCAGGTTTGTATTGCTGGGATGGACGCTGCCCCAGCGTCCGTACCCCAAAACGGCCCGCCAGCCTCTTGCACCCCTGCGTTATTTAAACCGGAACGGTAATGTGTCATACTGGCTGTGGGAAGTCAGGTTCTACAGTTTCTTTATTGGATGTGAAGACTTAAAAGCAGTTGTTGTTGCTTTAAAAAAAAAAAAAAAAAAAAAATCCAGAGATTTGGTTTGAAATATCCCCCACGAAAGCACGTTCTGGGGAGATTCCATCTCTCACGTTTTTACCTGCTGTGAGATAGGTGTCTGTAATTGAGTGGAGCCCCAACAGAAGATAAGGGGTTAGGATTTTGAACAGGGAAAAAAAAAAGAATTCTTTCTGGAAATGTCTGCTCTGGAGAAGGTCTGGGAAACGGGACTGGTTCTGACATCCTTACCCTGGAGGAAGCGGAGCAGAGGAGGCAGAGCGGGAGCGTCCCCACCCGCTCCGGTGCACAAACCCGAGGCCGCTGTAGCGTAGGTTGCCACGAGCCGAGGAGAAGAACCGTGCAGGTGCGGTACCGGCTGGTGTGGTAAAGTCGCGGGCAGGAATCGATAACCGGTGAGCTGGGTCTGGCCACGCCGGCTCCGGGCCCCGGTTTGGGTCCGGCTTGGAAGGGCGCAGACCCCGTTACGGTGCGGAGCGGGAGGACAAAGCCCATCAGAGCCGCGTCCCCAGCCTGGTCCCACAGTGCGGAACGTTTACAGGTGAGTCCTGACTTCGCTTAGCTAACGACGTTAATGCCTAACAGCTTAATTAAAACCAACCGTCCTGAGGGACTGCGCGGATCAGGAAGTGTCAAGGTACAATGGCTGCAATGCGAAAACCCAGACCAGTATCTTAAAAATACAGAAGGATAAATGGTTTGGGCTCAAAAACCACGTCTGGAACTTCTACTCGGCCGGTTTCTGCTTCCCATGTACCTGCAGCGTGTGAACGTGGGCGAGGGGCTGTCGCAGGCTGTGCTGCGGGGAGCCACCAGCTGTTCAGGTGGAAAACAGATTTCTGGAGCAGGCTTTTCTTAAATCCTGCTTCCGAAGTTTCCATCCCATCAAATCACAATCATCTCGGGTCTTTTTGAAAGAGAAGCGGTTCTCGACTCCCGGTAGAAATACCGCTCATTTTCGGTTCCAGGAGAGTAATTTGTTGCTCCTCTTGCTGATTTTTCTCTGGAAAGAGAAAAAGTCAGAAAAATAACAAAAAGTATTGGGGTTTGCCATTATCTGCTCTCGGTCATGGGAGCTACTCTCTGCTTCTGAGGAAAAAAGTGAAGATTTACCCCTGAAAAATAAAGGAAAACTTTTCTCTTTTCTCTTTTCTCTTTTTTCTTTTTTCTTTTCTCTTTTTTCTTTTGTCTTTTTTCTTTTGACTTTTTTCTTTTGACTTTTTTCTTTTGTCTTTTCTCTTTTTTCTTTTCTCTTTTTCACTTTTCCTCTTTTTTCTTTGTTTCTTTTCCTTTTTTTCTTTTGTTTCTTTTCCTTTTTCTTTTGTTTCTTTTCCTCTTTTTTCTCTTTTCTTTTTTTCTCTTTTCTTTTTTTCTCTTTTCTTTTTTTCTCTTTTCTTTTTTTCTCTTTTCTTTTTTTCTCTTTTCTGTTCTATTCTATTCCATTCTATCCAAAAGAAGAATCTGTAGTTCCCTGACTGGGTCTCATACACCTTAAGAGCTCCAGACAAACAAACCAACAAGAGGAGAACCTGTAATTCTTCCTCCCAATATCGCTACAGAAAGACACCCAAAACCACCAGTTTGTGGATTTGATCCATGGGTCTGAACGAACAAACTGGAAAACTTTTCCCTGAGAAAACAGCAGGAAAGCGACCGGGAGCCCACCGGGCCACACAGCCACCGCTAGCTTCTCTCCCACCGGCAGGCAAATGGCAGGAAAAGCCTGATCCTGCCTAAACCTTCATAATTCCTAACTTGGTTATGGTGGAATAATTAAAACAGAAAATAAAATGTTGGAATTAAAATTAAATTTTAAATTTTTTAGGAGATTTATGGAAGTGCAAGCGTGGAATTTGCAACCGTCAAACCTGCAAGGGGTCAGTAACTTTTACAGAAATTGCGTATGAAGTCCTGCGGTGACACCCACTCCGGCAGGTTTCTGTGGAGATGCTGAACCCAGCTGTACCCTCAAACCGCTCCCCGTTTCCCCTCGGGTGGGAGGGAGGCGGGCGCCGGACGGCTGTGACGCAGGAGGTCTCGGTGGAAGAGCCCCGCCAGCAGCCGCGTTGGCGCCCGCGCGAACCCTTAGGTGGAATGAGTTTGCCTTCACATGAGACGCGTGTAGGCATGGAGATGCGCGGGCAGGCGACATGTGATTCTTGTTAAAATAGCTGGAATAGTTGCGGGAGAATTAGGCCGGAGCCCAGTAATGGTGCGAATTAAATCTGTGCAGAGCATTTCTATTCTAGGCAAAGAGTTCTCGCTAAACGTGGGTTTAGCTGAACACGCATCCGCGTTTTACGGAGCAACAACCAAAATATCTGCGTTGGGCAGAACCCATCTACCTCGCTCACGGCAGGGCTGATCGGAATAGACGACAGGCAGCAAAGCGCAGCAGGCAACAAACGATGAATTATTCAACACAAATGTCAGGTTTCGGGAGCGAACGGGGATGTAAATCTTTTTTTTGGAAGGCTAAGCGTTGCCATTAAGCAAGTCCATATGACACGGCATCTGCTGGCTTTCTTTTCTATTTGTATCATTGTGTTTTTATGTACGCTGGAGAAAAATATTGGGAATTTCCACACTGGAATTTTAATAACATCGTTTCCCTCACTTCTGTTGTCTGTCGAGTTAATTTTGGAGGAAGGGATGATTTTTCTGGCTGAGACGAAGCCTCCGTGTACTGAACCCAAGAAGTCAGGTCAATTTAACTGGCGGCCGTTTCCAGAGCGGCGCCTCCTGATCCGACGCTTTTCAGTGACCTTGCCCTGGATGTCTCTTCGAGTCGCTCCGTAAGGAATTCTGGGTGTGCGGGGAGAGTGCAGTCCTGATCAAAATCTGTTCAATTCCTCTCTCAAATCAGAAATTACTGATGTCTCTACATTTTTATTTTGCATTGCTTCACTCTTGCCCACATAAGAGACAGGCAATTCAGTCCAATTTGTCCGCTCTTTTTTCTTTATTTCAGCGTTGTCACGTTTGTCCCCAGCAGCTGCACTCAAAGCCAGTTTAATTTCTTGCAAAAGCAGAGAGCGGTGACGTACAGCAGAAGAGCGGGGAGGTATCCGTTACTCTGCAGACGTATGAGAAGCCTGTGCCGCGGGACTCCGAGCTACTCGATATCATCAATCTGTCCAAGGATTTCTATAGCTCCCATTATCCGTGTGCCTCCAGGATAAAGAGCCGAGAACAATCGCCCATTGTCAGTTTATGAAGCAACTTTTTCATCTTGTTTCCCCAAAGACTAAATACTTAATTAAGTAAATTAAAATTAATTATGGAATCTGTACAACAAGATGTTATCACCTCTATCGCCCGAACCGAGCTCACTCTGCTGTTCCTGCACGCTCACCCTCCTCATCGTAGAGTCATAGACAGAATCACAGAAGGGTTTGGGTGGGAAGGGACCTTCAAAGCCCACCCAGCCCAACCCCCCTGCAAGGAGCAGGGACATCTCCAACCAGATCAGGTTGCTCAGAGCCCCGTCCAACCTGGCCTGGGATGTTTCCAGGGATGGGGCACCCACTGCCTCTCTGGGCAACCTGGGCCAGTGCTCCACCACCCTCAGCGTAAAAAAAAAATCTTCCTGTTTATCTAGCCTGCATCTGCCCTAAGATGGGAGGTGCCCAGCGGAGCAGCTCGGGTGGCCTTGTTCGGCAGATCCCACCTGGAGGTGGGAGCGTTCCCGTCGCCTGGCCAGGCCCTCAGCCTCGTGAAAACATCTTTGCACGTTTAAGGTGATGCTCTGTGAACCAGCAAGCCGATTCGTAGCGTGCATGATTAAAAATTGGCTTTTGTCTCCCAGAGCTGAGGCTGAAAAGATAATTTCATATTAAGCAACACCCAAACATCCAATGGGCAAAGTTGGTGTCTAACAAACCTCAAAGCATCTCTGCATAGTTTTTAATGATTTCTTGTGCTTCGTTAGCAAGAGCTTTAAACTGAGCTAAATTCCAAAGGACAAAAATGTTGGCTTTCTATTAATTAGTTTTCAGATTAAGGCGTTGCCATTAACTATCTACAGGGATCCTCTCACTAACTGCCTGATAAGGGTGACTTCAGGACCTAATAAAATGATGGATTAAACAGCAACAGAGAGTGGAGTCTGTCACGAGGACAGTTGAACCTGCAGCCAAATGAACGCAATTATTTACCAAATGAAAGGAAAGCGTAATAGGTTTATCGACTTTGATCTTAAAACTTTTAGGAGATGAACATCTTGAAGAGCAAATGTACCCGTTCCCCAAGCCGGTCAGAACCAGGAGAAGACTTCTCGGCAGCATGTGCAAGTACAATCCAGGCCAGGCCAAGGAGGGACCGGTTCTACCCCGGGGGAGGGGTTGGAGACCAAGCGTACAACCAAGAGGGAGCAGTGGGGATGGCTGGGAGTGGTGCCTCTCCCCAAAATAGCTCCTGACCCACGGCTCTCGTTAGGAAGCTGGGATCATAGCATAGACAACGAATGATGTTCCTGAACCAGCGGGCTCTGGGAGAAGGGCAGCGAGGCAGCACGTCCTGCAGGACACAAAGTCATCTCACGCTCTGCAGCTGTAGTGAGTGATCCAGCAGCCAGGCTGCTTCACCGCTCTTCGCTTGCTGAAAAATTTTTGCTAATGGAAACAAAGCTGGGGTTTGTGCTCCCTTCCTTCAGCTCCATGCTCTTCTCAATGATGGGGACAGCAGATTTCATCGTAAGTTCAGACATCGGTATGAGTCCCCCTGAGTCCAGCTGTTAGGGCATCACTCAGATGATCTGGATGGGTAACACTCAGGGTCTTCCCAAAACGCGGCGACTAACGTGTGTTACGGAGCTGTAACTAATCATACGGCGTTTAACTCTCAGGCCCACAGAGTTGTTTGTGGGGTTTTTTAATAATTCTTAAAAAATGGAATGAGGTTTCTTATGTTTTTAAGCTCCATCAGACTGTATTTGACTTTTTCCTCCCGTTGTTTTGATCGGGGGACATCATCCCACAGTAGCAGTCGTCATCTGGTTTCCAACCTACGTTTGCTCAAAGCTTCTTTTCATCCCTTTGTTCTTGTTCTGACCCAGTTGTTCAGCTCCTCTCTCTGGCTATCGAATCGCTGATACCTCTGCAGCCAGCAGCCATAGCCCTCCTCGACTTTCCCTCTGTCAGAGCGAGCAAGCCGCCCACCTCTCATCTCCTCCCGTATGCCGGTTTCTCCAACCGCTTGTTCATTTTGACAGGCATTTGTTGCCCAATTCAGGAATCAGTTATACCTGGCGTTTGAGACGCGATCTGAGCAGTGTGCTGAAATATCACCGGCACGTAGCTGTTTCTCTCCTAAATACCCTTAAACCACCTGAGCCGTACTTAGAGCTTGCGCTCACGTTGCGATCAACTAACATATATAGCAGGTTGTCGGTTGTTTCCAGTTAACGAGATTTTATTTTGTTAGCCCAAATTTTTATTTAGAACTAGAATGAGTATACGGCACTATACTGGACTGGAGATTGACTTGCTCGTGCCATTTCTATTCCTACTCCTCGTACAGAGGCAGAAATTTGACACGTCTGTGCAGGAACGTGCCCCTCGTTGAGCGCGTGGATTTGCCCGTGGTAACAAGAGAAATGTATTTGTAGGCACGTGGCGTTCAGAAGCACAGCTCCCGCTGGTTCTTAACAAGCTGTGGCCTACAGTCCATATTCCCCCTGAAAAACATGGTATGTCTTCTTCCCTCAGTCAGATTTTCCATCTTCTGAGGGCTTCAACTGTCTTTTTGTTGAATAGCATCTTTTACACGGCACGGAGCCCCGATCCGTAACTAGAGCTGCCATCCACCAAAAGTAATTGGCGATGGTATTTCTCAACCAACTGGACTTGATTCATTTTCTCAACCATTTGCTCTGTTGTGTGATCTTGTTCAAATAAAAGCACAGTCGGAAAATGAGAAGGTGCCACCGAGCTGATTTTTGGTGTTGCTTACGTTGCTGGAGGTATTGACCCTACCACATCACCGCCTCTTCTGGCTCTGTTGTCCAGCACTTTACCAGCAGCGGCTTTTCTGCATCGCTTTCTCTAAAGTAGCAATTTCTTGGTGTGTTTGCTTTCCTAATCGCCCGTTCTGGTTAGTCTGGCACTGAAGAAAACTTTCTCCCTCGTGAGGAGGCTCCCAGCAAAAGCC
>JAAGAY010001164.1:34763-55824 GCA_011801015.1 Ardeotis arabs | reverse complement strand
ATGAGACTTTAAATAAAAAGAAGTGTTTCAGCTTCTTTCTAAATAAAGTATTTTATAATCTCCTTGATAGGTAAGCCAAGTTTGCCTTGCCATAAATTATATGTGCCCTAGTATAAAGCTTGGCAGAGCTATCTCATAATAATTTAATTTATTTCCTTATCCTTCTTAATTCTTAAAGTTTAATTTAACATTGAACTATTCCAGCTCATCTCTGTCAGTTTAAGTGGAGAACAGCCATTATTATGAATGCACATTTTACCAGTCAGTTCCAAGTACCAGAAATAAAAGGGATTTACGCTCCAAGGTGTTACCAGTCCTCAGACCAAGATCCTGCAGACAGATCTACACAAATCTACAGAGTTACATTTTGAGATAGACCATATATATGGGACACAGCCCGTGATGGAGACGCAAAACCAGGGGTACTTTTAAAGGTGATTCAACACAGCATTGTAGAGATCTTTAATTTTGTGTAAATAATTAACCTTGGCTTTACTTTCCTAAATAACTTCTGATGCATTTTCAGTAGTGGTCAGGCAGGTGGACTAGGTGATCGTTGTAGGTCTCTTCCAACTGGAATTGTTCTATTCCAATAGAAATGGCAAAAGGATGAAACATCTATCAGGACACAGATAATTTTGAAACTAAACCAAACATCCTTCCTCAGGTTGATGCACACTCAAGGGGCTACTTATGAAATCTCGCCTTTCAGCTGAGCATCACAAGTTTTACTGCCTGACAGAAAGCAAAACTTTACGGTGAAAGAAAAGCACTGGATCTCCATGCCATTAGAGAATTCAGAGGGCTTACACCAGGTGCTGCTCACTTTCAGCACTGTGTTTCCAGAACACTCCAATACTATCAAAAATTCAAAAACATTTTCATGTACGGTGAATCAACCCATTATCCTCCTGCTTCATTAGCAGCTGCAGTCAGTCTGGGTGACATCTCCCCATCATCATAAAGAAACTGCTCAAATTTAAGTGCCTGACACCTGCACTGTAGAATGCTTCTCACTAAGCAAAGCTTTCATTATTTTGGGTTTGCTTTGAAATTAGAAGTAAATTCTTTCAGATGCAACCGTTTACTTCCAGAAAAGCCCTGAGCGAGTTATTTGATGCTGCCAGCGGAAATACCTTAAAAAGCTACAAAAGTAGCATTATCAACAAAAACAAAATGGCTGAGCTACACAACTTCACAGCATAGCTCTGTTCTCAGAAGCATTGTCCTCTTCATCATTCAGAACCACCATCTACTCTGCCCTGCCAAATAATGGTTTTAAATTTTCTGCAGGACAGGAGAAAGGTATTATGACTTCTTTTGGTTCCTCCTGTTCTCACTGAGTCAACACAACTGCAGGAGATGAAGCAGGATTATGTTTGCATTTGAAATTCACTGAAAGAGCTGCAATCAAGCTGCAGCTGCACTGCTAAATTCTGTTTTAATTATAAACAACAAAATTCCTAGAAAACAAATGGGCTCCCAGTCTGTGGCAAAATGGGGCCTGTGGAATCTTTAAGCAGCGATGGTGCCTGAACAGCAACAGCACTTGAATGCCAGGAAAAAAAAAAAAGAAAAGAAAAGAAAAGAAAAAGACAGACAAGCTTTCACTTACAAAGAAAACAGTTTGGAAGTGAAAGTTGAGCAGCGGTTTGACTGAGACATCACACAAACACAGAGACCACGCAGTCAGTCTCAAAGGAGAGAGGTGTGTCTGCTGAAGTGTGTACACAAGCAAGATCAAAAAGCACAAGGTAAGCCATGCAAATGTGATCCACTACAAATCATTCTTTTTCTTTTTTTTTTTCTCCCCAGCTAATCCAGGTAACATGCAGAAAATGCCATAAATACCAAGGTGCTGGAAAGAATGTTGAGGGGCAGGGGGTGGAGAGAAGATGCCTCACAGAAGTAATAATTTAGTTAACGGCAGGAGTACTAAAACACCATTATTGTCCCTTCAAAGTATACAATCATGATTTAATGACTAGGAAAATATTCAGGCCTTTTAAAGATCCAGGTCCTGTCTGTGGCTTTGTGACTTATTGCAGTAGTTAATTCCCACCTGATTGCATCCTGTGGAAATGACTATTGTATTTATCCTTTGTAGAGTTACTTGTCTCCGTATCTACAAGCAAAGCCATTTTCCCTTAATCTGTGGTGGAGAGGGCAGGGACTCATCACTTCTTATGGTATCACTCTGAACAGCAGCATGCTCTGTTCACTTCAGCATGCACAAAACCTCCACTCATTGTCAGATTGTTCTGCGGCAAATGATTTTGGGGAGACTCTCACAGTATCAGTGAGGAAGGGACCCTACTTTGCGCTGGCCTGGTCTGGTTTCTGATGACTCAGCAGGGTCTGGCCCAGGAGGTGATGCCAGAGAGAGACAGAACCTTGGCTCCCACTTGACTTTGTGACAGACTTACTACCCGACACTGAAAAAGTAATTTTCTCTTTTGTTTCCCCTTCACCCTTTGTCTGCCAGGTCTGTTCAAGGCAGACAAAGGCTGTGTGCTCTTTGGAACACTGTCCTCTTCTAACTCTTTACTCTAGGAAGCCTACCTGTTTTCTCAATGCAGTTATTATCCCTTAACCAAGGGCTCCCGAGATGGACCAGGAAAAGGCCTCTCATGTACCTGATAAATTGGTATAATACTGCACACACTTGAAATTCAAATTATAGGCCAATATGCTTACCTGGGAAGGTAATGAGTATGTACAATATTCATGTTATCATCTGCAAAATTCACTCAATAACTTAATTCTCTGCCAAAGAGCACTGGCAGAAGCCATCAGAACAGTAACCTTCATTTTTACAAATATATATGCCAAGGATACAGCATTTACTCTGCCAAAGTATTTCATATTCCTTGGCTTCAAGATGGACAAGGCTCAAAAATGCATGACAAAAAGAGACAATCTTGGGAACACGGGGGTTTGGGTTTTGTTTTGCTAAGTCTAGCTCTCCACTGCTCCTACAAGAGGGAAAAAAGGAGAAAGTGTGTTTTTTCTGAAAGTAATTGCTTCGCCCCATTCCCGCCCTCTCATGTTCCTCAAGCAGCCGTGAGCACTGTTTCCCTGTCCTGCCCTGCCCACCACCGTAGGAGACACCAGCAGATCAGCTCAATAGCAACTGCCAAGGGGAGAATACGAAACCTGAACACAAAACTTGGACCTTGCTCATGCCAAAGGTTTATGCACTCTATATTAGAAAGAATAGGGAAGTCTTCATTCTGGAGATGATGGGTATTTTCCCTGCCACTTTATTTTTTATATATATATTTTAAGCTGTCTTATTGAAACCACTGAAAACAACTGGCTTGGCAAAAACCAAAACTCTTAGAACTTACTGCCCATTCCCTCTTGTATCAAAGGCAGTAATCACAAACCCTAAAGCAAATGCTAAAAGTACTATTTAACCCTCAGTGCTTTAAAACAGTCAATAAACTTCTAAACTGGGCTTTAAAGACGTGAGCTCAGCCAGTCTCCTGTGTGCAATTGCATCCTTGCATCCACCATAACTTCAGGGTTGATGTGAATGAAGAAAGAATTAGACGAATTCTGGCCCACTGACACAGAAAGTCCATCTAAAACACTTCCAAGCTAACAGCAAAAGCAATTTAATTTTAATAGAAAGTTCTGAATTAACAAGCAGAAGCAGCATGCAAAAGCCTGATACAGCAGACAACCCTTTAGTGCTGTGATTCTAAAAGAATCACCGAATAAAACACTTTCTAATGTCAATTCCAGCTAATGATACCGGCAAGCTACCCAGACTCAAAAAAAAAAAAAAAAAACCAAAAAAAAAAACCACCAAAAAAACCCCCTGATTTTAAGTTGTATCTACAGTTGCAACACATGAGACAACGCATTTGCAAAGAGGGGTGCTTGCCATTTATGAAGAAACTATTCTACTTGCATGAGCAGAACTGCTCTGTATGAACTATTCCGAACACTTCCACCTGGCTCATCACTAGCTCCAGCTCTAGCGCAAAACAAAGGCACTTTGACTTTCACTTCATTGGGTTTATCAGTTGTTTTAATTAAGAGCAAAATGAAACAGATTATTGGCACAGAGGTTTTTCGCATAAGGATACGAAATAGCAGAGCAGAAATAACACAGCCACTTGTTTTACACAGAAGCTTCCATCACAGCAGCTGGAACAGCACGTGCATACAAGCAGCCCAGAGATAGCTGCTCTGAGCAGAGCTGAGCCCTGCCACCCTACCACAGTATCACTGTACTAATTATAGGGACTAGGGAGCCAGCTTTCAAAGGACATAAATTAACTCTTTCCTCCTGTCTCTCAGCATGGTCACACAACACTCCTGGGCATCTTTTTGCTAACTTCCACAGCACAGGAATGCTGACGGTGCTACTGCTGGGCCTTTATCTACTCATGATATACACGTGTGTCCGCTCACAGCATTTGTTTTGTTCAGCCCCCAAAAGGAGCAAAAGAAAACACAAAAAGGTTGCAAAAACTGTAACAATACTCAAATAATCTACAGCAACTTAACTTTTCTGTCCCACGTGAGTTCACCTGAAAAATCAGAGAAGAAACATTAAAGATTGGGTGAAAATGGATATACACAGTCCTAAATAATTTCTTACATTGGGTAGTAACTACCTGCTGGCTATTTTTAGTCCCAGTCTCATCCTCCACAACTGCAAGCAAAGGGAGCATATAGTGGAGTCTATGTTCTCCACTGCTGCACTGGAATCAAACTCACTGAACTATATCAAAAGGCCTACCTAGATTGTTCCTAAGTGCAGATCGTAAAGAAGAATAGAAAAGTAGTGTTTAGTGAAAATTGGTGATGTCTGTAAGGTTTTCTGGAGCTGCTTTAAGATTTGCAAATGTATACAATAAACAAAAAAAAACCCAACCAAAATTCAGTATTACCATTTTGAGTAGGATGAGCAACAGAGGTAACCATAACGTACAGACTATATACTGGAGGAAACTGGTGAAACACCATAATCTTCTGACTTCTATTCCACATGCACTGACCTTTGAGGAAGGTGAGGTATATCACTCAGGCAATCCCTGCTGCAGCCATACACATAGCAGGAACTTCACAGAGAAAGATGACAGAGCTAGAACATTAGACAGCCCTGCTCCAAGAAACTATGCCTGGATTTGCACAAAAATGCAACAATCCTGCAAGCCTTACAGCAAGTCACTTATGCAAAACACACAGTATACAATCTAGAAATTGGCGGGTCTGCGCCCTTCTACCACCACATGTATGTCTGTTGTGATTAGCAGCTTCTGGTAAAAGAAATAAGGAGAGTTAGGAAGTCTCTGGAAAGTCAATATGCTGCTTATCTCCACTAAATGTTTTCACCTGAGCTTCATTACCCTTCTTCAATACAGCAGGGGGGCAAGGTGATCTAGTTCTACTTCCACCTAGGCAGCCAGCTGAGAATTCATACACAGAGGGGCAGCTTTTTAGTTCATTTCATGTTTTGCCTTCCCACACTAACAATTGCTAAAGTTTACCTTGTTTAAACTTCACACAATGGATAGACCAAAATATGATAATCCATGTGCCATGTGAAGGAAACTCAGAAATGCCTCTCTGCTTTGCTCTCAGCAGTTGACTGGAGAATTACTTCTAACGTGTTGGAAGACAAAGTAAGAGCTTATTTCATTAAAAGCCTGTAAGAAACATTTTGTTTATTTGTTTCTGTGAAAATACTGTACAGGTTTTTCTACAGTATTTTCTCTAAAATATTTTTTAAATTACATTGTAAAGAAACAAACATTAAAATATATCCAGAAAAGGTAACAGATACAAGTAGGAAAGTAAATTGCTTTCAATTTTGAGTCTTAGATTCCATTCATCCACATTTTTTTGCAAAATAACATTTTGTTATAATGTTCTGGTTCCAACAGAATACATTTAAAGGTATATTTCAGCTTCTAATCTCAAATGCTAACAAGATAAGTGACATTATTTATTTTTGCAACTTTTTGAATAAGCAGTGTTAATCAAATTCTATTCCAGTTATTTTTAATATTTTTTTTTTTCTAAAAAGATGATATATTTTTCCCCAACACAGAGTATCAAAGTGATCGCCTGGTAGACTACAAAACACCAATTCAGGCTCAGTTAATTTGCACTTACTACATAAAAAAGAGATGACAGAGGGAATGGGATTTTCAGGAAATAGCTACATACAACCTCTTCAAGCTGCAGAGTTAGAATCCATCTCCTTTGTGCTGCCATTTGTTTGACTGAGGTCAAGCAGCTGCACTGTTTATTAATCAAAACAGTAAACTGCAAAAGACACATCCCAAATTCAGGGGAGACTATAATTACAGTTCCTATAAACATCCATTAACTTTGCAGTCTCCACAGAGAAGTATGCACAAAATATCACTGCCACTCTTAAAAATAATTACCGCTAGTAGTTCATAGGAGAAACGAAAAAGGTATTTTATATTTTCGTCCAAGCCCATAAACAACACTAAATTGTTACAACTCGCTCAACAATCCTTTATAACTAAGTGGTGAAAGAAGCTGTTTTCCTCGTCATCCTTCAATCTACCTTACCTCTCCTCTTTCACTCCCAGCTTTCTTACGTGGAAGCCACAATTAATCCTGGAGTTTGACACCTACATATGATAACAAAAAGGAACTACAAAACAAGGTACGGAAGCAATTTTCCTCAAAGAAGTAGCATCTCACAATGATCAAGCTAAACAATTTATTTTCCACAACTCTCTGCTAAAAATGTTTCTGATTACAAAGACTCTATGGCAGCTTTGGTTTTCAAGACAGATACACTTACCACAAGAGACATGTTTCCCGAGATAAGATGTGATGCTGTTATCCCAGGAATATGGTCCATGTGATCCTGCAAGTAGTCAGATAAGTCCTATTTTCTGTCTCGATAAGACACTTAGTTGTATACAGATACTAAAAAACCCTTTTCTAACTATTAAAATGATGTGTGTGATGATAATTGATGATAAAAATGCTAGCTTTATATCAAAGGCCAACTGCAACAGAATCAGCTGCTATTTCTTTTGCTCAGTGAATGCAAGAAAAATTGTGTAGAAAAATGTATTTATCTTAACCCTGCATGAGTCTAACCCAAAAAAGTAAAACACAGGGAAACACAAGAGCAAAGGTCAGTTAGAAGAAAGCTCTGCTTGGCATGAGGTAGCTAAAAGACAGCTTTACATTCATAGCACCTGAGATCTTACCCTAATATACAGAAATTTTTCTTGCAACAGAGCTAGATTATAGAGCACAGGTTCTTTTTCCTTAAATGTATCTTAGAAAACTGAATGTTGAAATAAACACACTTCCATTTCACCTCTTACTATACTAGATTAAGCTCTTTTAATAGGAACCCTAGATTTTTCTCCCCAGTCATACCCTTGATTCTTTAAGTCCAGTATCTTTGGCCTTGCCCTGCAAATATCTAATTTAAGGAGTACTTCCTTCTATGGAAGAACAAACATACATACCTTGTTTTGGTTTGGTTTGTTTTTTTTGCTTGACAGAAGAATGTTTCTTTGCATTGTAAAACAGTACTTTCTATTCTTTTTGTAATGAGGAATGCAAGTCACCTGCCGTGGTCCTTACAGCAGTGCCCCTGCAGCACTCCCACCCACCTTCTGCCCTTTGCTCAGTTTTGCCCACTTGTCTGAAGGAAAGTCATAAAAACAGATGCTCTGCAGAACCCACTTTCATCTCCCTCTTGTATCATCTTTTCATACATGCAGTGAGGTGCAACTTCAAAAGAAACCTATTTTCATGATGGCTCACTGATGGCACACTGCTTCGTAGATTCTCTACTGATTCGTAGATACCTAACAAAAGACAACGTGACATTCCCACATACTGAAAAATTAAGAAAACACAAGACCAATCTATCAGAAGACAATCTTCATTCATTCTGGAGCTCACATGCCTTCTGATGCTCTTTTTTTGTTTTACTTTATCAGATAATTTCAAAATAAAGAATTATGCAGACTTTGCATGCTTTGGAATATTATTTCTAAAGCAACCAACATGTTTTGCCTGTAGGGACAAAAGGCAACATATCCTTGGCCTCAAGCACCTATATATCATGGATGGCTCAAAATCACAATATACTTCTCATCTGGTATTTATTTTTCATGATACAGCAAGGGTTAGTTTGATCTTTTTGACATACAGAGGTATTCATTCTATCTCTAGGGATGGAAAAGATACTTCTTTCTCACATAGCTGTACTCACAGACGAACAGAAATCTTGAACTTCATAGAGAATCATAACAGAATATAAAAAAAATATGAAAAATGGGATAAACTACATGTATCTTTTCTAGTGAGAAAACAACAAGCTAAAATGAAATACTCTTTTCTTCCCACATCAAATTTTGAAAGCTACCTACTAGCTGATATAAAAATGGATGCCATTTCAGATCACTACCCCTTCCATTTCTTACAGACCATTTTTTTTCTGAGACATTCTGGTTCAGTAGTGCCACTGAAAGTATTACAAACAGCATAATAGAATTTAATTCTTGTGCTATTCTAGATACCAGAGTGACTTTAAATTGCTTTTGAACGAACTAGAAAGCTCAAGTTAATTGAACACAATGATTCACGTAGCAAATTATCTTACTACTAATGGTATGGAAGAAAGAAGCCTGATTAGTAAACCCTGCTGGATACTTGCAATGTGAGAAGTCGAGAGATGCCAGAACTAAATCAGAGAGGTGAAGATCAATAGTTCTTTAATCAATGGTGGATTACAGTGGGATTTATTCTGCTGAAAACAGCAGGGGCAGATAAATTCCCCACTGAGATTAATTACTGAGAAGGGTGGATGCAAACAGAGGAGTGTAGTTATCTTTGTGACAACTGTAAGTGGCAAGAACACCACCAGTGGGAGTACACAGCTATTGCCTGAGTCTCTGCTGGTGACCATCATCACCTTCATCAAATTCCCAGCACCTCTTAGTTCCTTAGAAGAAACTGCCTTGAAGCCTGTGTATTTCTACAAACACAAATACTGTGAACCAAAAAGCAAGGACACAATTTTTTTGGCTTTGTTTTTAAACCGATGAGTTGTTATAGTTGGATTAATAAAAATTCCATGTGACCGAGATGAAAGTGCCAGTGTGTACAGCTGAAAAATGACAGCTTCATGCACAAAGGTGCTTCATGCACAAAGGTGCTGATCACCCCCTTCTTAAGCCAAGGGGTTGTCAGAGCTGCACTGGGGCTCTATTTGGGCTATCCATGTAATCCATCATTACCAGTAGAGCCTTTGGTGCTAAACATAACAGTTCCCACAGGCCAATCACTAATGCATAATGCACTGGTGCTAAATACTGTAAATTGAGACATTAAGCAGGCTAAGCAGAACAGAGAAATAGAATCATAGAATGGTTAGGGTTGGAAGAGACCTTCAAAGGTCATCTAGTCCAACCCCCCTGCAAGGAACAGGGACATCCCCCACTAGATCAGGTTGCTCAGAGCCTCATCCAACCTGGCCTTGAATGTTTCCAGGGATGGGGCATCCACCACCTCTCTGGGCAACCTCTTCCAGTGTTCTACAACCCTCAGCGTAAAAAACTTTTTCCTAGTATCTAATTTAAATCTACCTCCCTCTATTTTAAAACCATTACCCCTAGTCCTGTCACAACAGGCCCTACTGAACAGCCTCTCCCCATCTTTCTTGTAGGCCCCCTTAAGGTACTGGAAGGCCGCTAAAAGGTCTCCCTGGAGCCTCCTCTTCTCCAGGCCGAACAGCCCCAACTCTCTCAACCTGTCCTCATAGGAGAGGTGCTCCAGCCCGCTGATCATTTTTGTGGCCCTCCTCTGGACCGTCTCCAACTGGTCCATGTCCTTATGTTGGGGGCTCCAGAACTGGACACAGTACTCCAGGTGGGGTCTCACCCTCAGCAGAGCAGAGGGGCAGAATCACCCCCCTCGACCTGCTGGCGACTCATCTTGATGCAGCCCAGGATGCTGTTGGCTTTCTGGGCTGCAAGCACACATTGCCGGTTCATGTGGAGCTTCTCGTCCACCATCACTCCCAAGTCCCTCTCCTCAGGGCTGGTCTTGATCCATTCTCCGCCCAGCCTATATTTGTGCATCACAGAGCATCTCTTGTAACAAAACCAATGTAGATACAAGTAATAAATTGACATTTCTGTGACTTTGAACTACTTAAGGAATTTACTAACATTAAAAAACAAACAGAGCTAACAACTTAGCTTGCCAGTACTTTATTTTCTACCAGCTGAGATCTATTTGGTCTCCCTCCCAACATGTGATGTTGACTTACCTTATCAGAAGATAGGAAGACGCAGAGGGTCCAGCAGATACTAAATTTGCTGGACATAATCTGATGGATTTATTTGTTTACTTACTTTCGTTATTACCAGCAATTGTTTGAGAGGTCTCAGTCTTAAACTTTGATCAGATGGCATCAACTTGTCCATTTTATTTCTTGTAGAAAACATTTCAGAAAATATTTTCAACTCTGACGCCATCCCAGCTATGTTGGTTTGTTTTCAATGACTCTGAATTCAGGAGCTTTAAAAGAAATTTATGTTTTTTTTCTTTCTCTGAATTTTATCAGATACCAACAATCACATCTCTGTAGCAAATCAGAAAAGGTTCTTTATTGGGAAAAATGCAAGTTTAATACAGATATGACATAAATTACAAAAAATGTTTTAAAAATCACCTCTCCAGGATACCCAAATTAATTGAAGGTGGAGTCCAAGTGAAGCAAGCAAAGTCTTTCCCAGATCATCTCTTATTTTAAAGCAGGTCATAAAAATAGTCCAGGCCTTGTCCCAGTTCCCAGATGGATATTCCAGTGCCCAATTCTTTTGCAAGCTCTAAGCGTAACTGGATGGACTAAGACAAAGACACATAAAGCAGTTACCTTTCAGTCAGAGACATTAGACACTCCATGCTGCCATCTCTTCATGCCAGTATCAGACTTTTCAAAAACATCTATCCTTAAACTAGATACTGTAAATCCTAATCTGTATTTCAATTACTCTCTGGTTAGCAAGCAATCATTCAGTAAGAGACGGTTAATTGCACAAGTTAATTCAATGACCTTATAAAGGATAACCAGCTACATAGACAAAATGCCACAGAAATAAATGAGATTTATGAACTATGCAAAGGACTATTGTAACTTAGGCTATCATTTCACAATGTACAGAAATTCTAACTCTTCCCAGAAATGTCTCAGGGGTAAAATAAAACTTTATCAGTGAAGACAATTAGAACAACTTGTCAAATACCATCAAGATGTCTTACCAACCCTTGCCTTCTCCTAGGACAGAGTCACAATTTTCATAATCACAATTCTATTTTAAAGAGATTCTGGGAGATTAATATTCAAAAGTATTCCCATTGAGCTCCAGACATTAATTTAGAATTAGTTTAGCCGTTGGTTTACAAGGGAAGCAATGCCACAATTCATGTTCTGCACTTCTTTCAGTTCAGACAATAAAACTAATTATTTTTCAATCTTTTACTTTCAGATTTTCTTACTTTGAAGTGCAGTGCAGCACTGCAATGCTTAAACTGCTCACACCAGGGATATGTTTAAAAATAATTTCCATTGAAAACAGAACAAAGTATCAAGGCATCATTAACAATACTCTGGGCCTGGCGTTCATGACTGCTTCCACTTAATCATGAACAAGCCAATTTTGAGCAACCTGCCAGTGATTATAACACTTAAAAGGGGAAGAAACACACTTGTCACAGGGTAATAAAATTAAGTATTCCCTGACCATCTTGATCATCATTATGTGAACAACTCTTTGATTTGCCCCAGCATACAAATCTCAGAATATTTAATTACAAGCTTGTTGAAATTAGAAAGAAAACTTGTTCCCATAAATCCACCAGCCACCACAGCTGAATATCTGTTAGAGAAGAAGTAATGAAAGAAATATACAGGAATGATTGTTCTTAACCTGGTTAGTACTGACAATAGCAGGGTGAAATCCTTCCATAAGCCAAAGAGAACGTAGCATAACATGCAGCACAATGTATCTTCTCTGATAGGTTTGTAATGAAACTTTCTAACACTCTAAGACAGGTGCGACTAGCAAGAACATAGTTAGATGTGGTAATACTACCCCATATGTGCTAGTACTGTCACCAATATTAGAGTAATGAAGGGTAATATCCGTGTACTAATGGAGTTTAAGATAACAATCCTGTTCAGAAAAAGAGAGTCTTGGATCATTTCACACTAGTTTACCATACAAAATGTCTCTCTTCTCTGTAAATATGATATACTTTCACTACAGTAGCAATTCCTTTCCAATATTAAAAGCCAGCAGAGGCTTAACATACTACCTTTAGCCTAATTTGAGAAAATCTAAAGATAGATTCCTAGGAACTAAGGCCGCAAGTAACCATTTTATCCTGTATTGTGGTATATCACAGACTACTGTGTAGACAGAAATTACATGTCCTGACAAAGGACTTTAATAAGGCCAAAGGCTTAACTTTTCAAAACACTAGAATATGTTCCACAGAAACAGACCTGAGGAAGACAGGGTGATGCAGGCTGACAGGGAGAATCAGGACCTCGTTACAGAGCAAGGCAAAAGTTCCCTAAGCTTCCAGCATACATGATCAGAAGGAAAATTGCTTCGGTCTCTTGTCTGATAATCAGCATGTCTGTTAGCACAGGAACTGTGCACTCAAACAGATCCTCTCAGAGCACTGGTTTGCCCTGGTGTGTTTTATCTCTAGGCATGGCTAAGAATCCCAAAACTCTGTTATGCATAAGAGAGAAAAAACAATATTCTTAAACAGGCAGCTGAAGCTTTGAATCATAACAACTACATGAGGGTAAGCTTCTTTCACAAAAGCCTAAACCCTGTTCAACATTTTGTGAATTATCTCAATAAAGCAACAAGTCAAGTAAACATCTCTTTCCTCTTACACCCCTCAGATGTGAAACAGTGGCACCTACCTTCAGTGTTGGGTAAAAGACAGCATGTTTTCCTCCTTTATTTCTGCAAAACAGGAAAACCAAACAGTCACAATAGCTTGATAGATTCCCACAGGATTTTTAGCTGAGGTTAGAATTCAAAACCAGTTTTGTTCCTTCCCACTAAAAGGAAACAAAGACAGTGCTGAAGAAAACTGTTGATTTTATTTTGAAGAAGTTATTGATGTTAAAAATAAGATACACTAGTACGTTCAGCACATGAGCATTAACACACTCATATCAAAGACAGAGACTATTTGCCATTTAGTAGCTTGTATCTTTGAGATTTCTTACCCAGTATTTGTTCCACTCTGGAAGCTGAGGCACTCTGTCTCTGAAATCAGACACTTTTGCCATCCACTTCCATGCATTCCATACTTGTACTCTGACTGCTTTATCTACTGAGGGCACACTAGGACCAAAATCTTGTCTACTTCTCTTCATTTTCTATGGCAGATGAGAACTTCTATTCCTGCCCCTTTTCTACTGTAAATGCAAACATATTGCAGCACACAAATCCAAAGTGGTAGGGAAAGAAAAGTCATTAAGAGAAGGTACAGAACATATCTAAAAGTCAAGTATGCAACCATGCCACTGTCCTGCAGGTATCAGATACAGGAATATTTGTGAGAAAATTCTTCCTGACAGAATGATCCTACTTAAATGGGTTTTGACAACACCAGCTGCTGGAAAGTTAGAAAGTTCAAAAGAGAGCTACAGACCTGCTAAAGGACTCTTTATATAGCTATTATGGCATGCCACAACTACAACAACAAAAATCCCTGCTTATCTAAAGGATTCCTTAAAAGGCTTCAGGATAAGGCCTTTCAAAACATCTAAAGAACAGAGCAGTTTCCTAATAACTAACACAAAGTTTGGGAAGAAATTAGGTAATTTTCATGACTAATGTGGAAGTCCCAAACTTCTTTGGACGTAACACTGCGTCCAAGAACTGGTGACAATGAAATACAATACAAGCAGAGTCAGACAAGATACTTATTTACTCCATACTAGTGGCCTTTAAGGAAGACAACTCTTAAAAGAGGTGAAAGGGCTGACAGCGAAAATTGAGGATCCAAGAAGACCTCTCACAACAGAGATGGTTTGATACTAGACCTAAGTAAAGTCACTGGGGTATCTTGTTGCAACTGGATTATAAAACTGTCAGATAATAAAAGACAGTTGCACCTACTACATGTGCATCTGAAAAAGATGAAAACATTTGGTTGTCAGATGCAAACTATTAAAGATTTTCCCCAATTCCCCAAATTACTATCTTTCAGGTTAAATTAAATACTAGCAGTTATAAATTATACAGACAGGGCAAGCTACACTGGGCACAGACACCAAGGCTGCATTTTAAACCCCTAATAATGAGAAGGATGAGTTACAGGTGGTCTCACAGCACCACTTTACTTACCAGTTATGCTAGGAGGAAATGCAGAGTGCATGTAGGTCAAGCAGGAATTGCTCCTACAATCTCCCAACTTATTTAAACGCATACTTATTTTATTTAATTGCATTGGAACAAGCACTCAGAGACAACAGATTTCTGTAACTATTTGTAATAGTTAGTCTCTGCCTGCTACATGAAAATCATTAGCTGTGCTTTGCTTAAATATTCATTATTTGATTTCTTAGCAACTGCAGACATGCAAGATTTCCAGGTGAGATGCTTTACCAGTGAAGCATATTTCAGGCCTGGCTGCCATCCCCGTGCAATGTAACAGAACCTTTGCAAACCAAAGTGGTGAAAAGAGTTCCCTTGAATAACCCTCCCCTGCAGCCGGCTGAACACACCGAGCCATGTGGCTGCCTGCCAAGCACAGCACAGCGAGGGAAGTTTAGAGTGATTTTCAGATCCACTGTGCTTTATGCATCAAAAATTCCTCCAGGAAGCCCACAAACAAGAATCTCCAAAGACTGGCTTTCAAAGACAAATGATGTAGTACAAGCTGTCCCTTTTTTACACGCTCGGTTCACAAGGGGACAGGTAGGAAATGTGTTTCAGAAATGAACATGCCATTCAAACACAGCCCTCAGAGCTACTCTTTTGAGAGCAAGTTTTGATCCAGTGGTCATTGTGTCTCCAATTGGATGGTGCATTAAAGATCAGAAAACAAAGCTTCTGATTTATTCCTCTATAGTTAGCAAGAAAAACCTTGTGATTATTTGGCACAAAGTAGTTTTGCAATAGGATACCAAAGAATTAAATATGAAGGACACACATCCCAGTCCTTTCATACAAACACAGAAAATAAAAACATTGCTGACCAACAGGTAATTTTTTTTTTTTTTTTGGTAAGAAATACACGTTGCTGAGAAGTCAGGATAAAATTATGGGCTGAGAGAAACTTTGAAAATGAAATTAAAAATATAAAAGTAGGACATTTTTAGTTTGGTGGTTTTTTTTCACATTTAAAAATATTTAAACAAAGAAGGTATTTTGGAAATAACAAAGTAGTTCTGATTATGTCTATTCTTAAAGCACCCTAAAACATGTTTTACTCTTGTTTTCAGTGGCGTGTCTTCACATTACTAATGCACTGAGGAATATACAAGACACAGTTTTGTAGAAGTACTAGGATGTTGTTTGTGTAATTTTACTGTATTTTTCTCTACTTGCATACAAAAATAACAAATTATCACTGAGGCTTAATAAGATGTTGCTGTTTTTTTTTTTAAAATCTAAGTGGATTTTTCCTAGCATCAGGAATCCTCTTGTCATTTCATTATGAAAAGGGGAGGACAAAGAAAGTTATTACCCTTTCCCTTCATGCTCTCAGTCCTTTTAAAAACTTTATCTGGAAGATACTTGATATTATTTGCATTACGTTTCTCTAGCTCATTCTATTTAGTGGAAGTCTGTTGCTTGACCAGTCTTACCACTAGGACTTGTAAAACCAGGCTCTTGTACTACAGATTTTTCTCAGAACTATTTTCGGCCAAGTTATTGGTAATCACCCAGCAGCTCACTGTACTAATCTCAGAGCCTCTGATTAATTGACACTCAGCACCTTTGATGGATAACTTCTAAAGATATGACTCATCAGACTTCTCTTCTAAAGATTGTTTTAGGTTATGTTATTTCATTAATCCTTCTCTGATTTACTTCTCTCACCTGAAGCACTCCTTTTTGCTGCAGTTCAGTGTTGACACACAAATCACAAACAGCAGAATCTCCATTTGCTGAATTCATTTGCATAATATAGTTAACTGGTAATTCATTGTGTACTGGGCCATGCTCAAAAATACTTGCAGAATGGTAAGTTAATAAATGTAACTCACTTTTTGTATTCAAAGTAGTGTTCAGCAATTTGTTCATCCCAGATAATTTTTGGTTTGTGCTCCTTCAAGGTTTGAATGTACCTAGAAATTAAGAACATAGATATGGAATTAACTTTTCTAAAAAGCAGTTATGAAATTACATTGCAGAGATTTCAGAAAAAAAAAAGCAGTTTTACCATGTTTAGATGTTGAATACTGTATCAAAAGTATCTTCTTGCTGACAATTAATTTCCTCAGCTACTTTACAATTTGCCATGTTCACATTTTTAGGCTTTTTTTTTAAAGCAATGAATTAATTAACGTTCCTCAATTCACAAATTTCTAAAGGTATATGAAGGTAGTGCTTCAATATTTCGACAGTCTGATTCCTATATGCCAAAGAACAGGAACTGAAGTAATCCCTAGGCTGTACCTAATTGTGCCCTGCCAAGCTAATTAATGCAATTCTTAATTATACGCCACTATTCTCACTATTATGTGATCAGAAAAGTTCTTCCATAAAGGGAGCTTAGTTAATCTCCTAAAAATGAAATTTAGAAAGAGCTTGTTTTCAAGGAAAAGTTGCTGCTAAGTAACTCTGCATATGAATTTTCTCCACCACTAGCTTCTTGGCATTATTCTCTTGCATGGACAGTTTGAACATGGAATGACCTACCGCATACCTACTTGATGCAAAGTGAGGACAGAATACTACTTGTACCTAAAAAGCTGCACAGGGAACTGGTGTGGAATCGTTAGTATGCTGTAGATGCATGCTCTTGGTTAGTTCACAGTATCATCTGAGCGTAGAGACAGTGTCTCCTTGTGTCTGCATTTCTGACTGCACAACAGAAACAAAGCTGCTTGCTGCCTCATGTAAGAAGGCCAGAAGATGGCAAGCTACTGCCAGTGATAGGGGCCACACGGGTGTCACAGAAATAAGAGAAGTCTCTGTCACATGTTCCTCTGTCTCTTCTGCATCTTTTTAACCTGTATCTTTGGCCAGCAAGAAGGCTGAACTTAATTCTGCTGACAACTTTCCTGACTAAACATTAGGGGGTTGATCTGGCCACAGGCCAATCACCACTAATTTCATTTTTTCTTTGGGGATTGTTTCGAGAATTTGAATTCAAAGTCCCATTATCAGTACTCTATCATGATTATATAAAGCTATCACAGGCAAACACTGTGATCATAAGATAGCATTGAAACTGTTTTTCTATTTTTGCAAAATCTATCAAAACCATCTCTTCCACAATATGTCTCACTCTTGCGATAATTTCTCTGCTCATGACAGGATTTGCATGGAGAAATTTGCCTTCAGATCATCTTATTTTTAAACAGGAAATTTCCATCTCCTATGTAAAAGATGTTATAGCTGATTTTCATCAGCCACTATCCGGATTCACTATATACTTCAGAAAAAAAAAAGAGAAAAAGCTAGTATTGCTTAGTTTGAAAAAGATTTATTCTCTCCTTCAGTATTATTCTAAACACAATTAGAACATTCAGCATTGCAGGGAATATCTTCTCTCTTTTGCCATGGCTTGCTCATTCATATATTGGTAAATTGTTGCCTACTGCTAGAAGTTTTAGAAAAGATTTTCATTTTCTATTTAAGTCAAATGAACCTGAGCCAGGCATGCTATTTAACTAACTACACAAGCAAATACATGGTAGCAGCTATTGCACTCTTCCTTAATACACACATGCCCTGGAACAATGCACCTTTTCAAATAATGCAAGTTAAACTTTGGAACCTGCCCATCCTTTTTAAAGATATATAAAATTTTAAGTTGCACCAGTAGATAAACACACAAAGAGATCTAGTTTTGTATATATAAATTTTAAGAATAGCCTTTAACAGCTTGTTCCATTCCAGAATGGCCACTTCAGTAATGACAGGAGACAACACTCATGTAGAAGATGAGACCAAGATGTTACAGCCCAGAAGATAAGAATTACCCATCAAGATGTCCTGGCACGCAGTTTTATTCCTGAACTATGATTTTAGATGGGAAGTCCTAATTTTGCTTGCTAAAAATCCCAACACAATTAAAGAGTGTTCAACATACATATCAACAAGCTTTAAAATCAGAAATGCAACTTGAAGCAGTTATTATAGTCTATGATATACAAGGTATATTATTATTTTAAAGCTGTTCAAGCACGCACTAATGAGAACCCACCCTGACGAGGCACAGAGAATTTATTTCCCTTTCTCCTGCCTCTAGGCATTTATCACCATGGTATTTAAGAGCAAAAAAATGAACAAATTCATCTTCAAATCACATCTATGCTGATTAGACTAGCTCCAAGCTTGAGTTGGGGAAAAAAGAAATATTAGTCCCAAAATTGTCACTACTATCCATTAATTTTGGGGGGGCTATCTGAAACACATTAACTTAGTTTTTACATTGTCTCTATTAAGGACAACAAAAATACAAAGTACAATGTACAAAACAATACGCTCCCGTGTACTTCAATTGCAACTGCATACTCAACACTTCTGAAAGTCAAGTTTTATATTTTTCAACCAGACAACAAGGTTGCTGTGAAGAGTCTGGAACAGCTGCAGCACCAAACCAGAGCTGTTTCACATGGGCTTTCAGTCGCCCTAACCTGGGAACCATCCATTCCCTTCCTGTAGTCATCTGTTCTCATTGCTATTCATTTTCTTGCAGTAAAACATACAGGACCCTTACAGGCAACATCTCCCAGATACGCCTCATTTCCTGTTATCTCTTACGATCCTACTACATGCATCATAAGCAGAAGGGTTCCTGTGTAAAACTGCAGCACCTCTATCACAACACACTTGCTTGACTCAAACTAATGCTCACCCAGGGACTCTTGACATATTATCTCCTAGCTGAGGCAGTACTTAATTCAACAAATATTTGATACAGTTATTTTTTTTAAATTGTTTTAAATTGAAAAGATCAATTTTCCATCAAACTGAACCAGACAAGCATGGGATATTGGTTTGCCTAGGGTACAAGAAATCTAGATTAATTTCCAGGTTCTCAAAGAGGAAAAGGGATGGGCAAGGAGCTCATGACAGCCAGCCTTCCTTCTTCTTTCCAGCTCTCACCTCACTTTTCTCCTTTCGACTCATATTTATTGCTATTTTTCTCTCCTCTCTTTCTAATTTATCCCTCTTTCTACTGCCACTATGATAATTCCCACCTGCTTTATACTCCTATCCAGACTAATTTATTTGCTTCCTCATCCATTAGCTCCTAACTTACCTGCTTTCTTTTACAAAGCTGCCTCAGCAGTTAGGAGTATGACAGACACGGAACAGCTTCGCTGCCTTGCACTATGTATTTCCTGGGAAGTTTGTGACCATTTGCAGAGAAAGCCATGCTGCTTCTCTGGTCCTAGCCTGAAACAAGGTTGGCATGGGTGAAGTATCCGGAGTGTTGATGCTAGCCTCTAACGAAGGCGCCAATACAGCATGTAAAAACACCGTACATATTATGGAGTACCTGTAAAGTCAGTCCTGCCAAAGATATGTATCTATGAACAACACTAATATGGGTACATCTACACACTATTGCTCTTTGCTGCACATTCAACTAATAAAAAAAAAGGATCCAGAAGAAAGGTTCTCAGGATTTATGGCTGGTTTTCCTTTTCTAAGATGCTTTTCTTCCAAAATGTGAAAAATGGTATGGCACTGGAATATGTTAAGGTAAAAACTATGATCTATAGTCCCCTTGAAGAAGGTATTTATCCTCATGGATAATGCTTTTTCACCAAGAATATACAGAGGCAAGTCTCTAGTATATTTTTTGCAACAAGAATATACATTCTAAGAAAATATATAGCTTAATATATAATTTTTAGACTAGGATTTATTTAGAAAAGTTAACTTTTTTAATACCTAGATGCTTTGCTTTACTAGTCCTGAGTTGCTCTTCAAGAAAAAAAGCTTTAGTGAAAAGGAAGCCACTACTGAGCATACATCCCATTTTGATGAAGAGTATCATTCTAACAGTTTACATTTTCTCCTCAGTTCTCACATGAACAAAACTCTGACTAGAAGCAACAAGACTCTAATCAGAAGGAAGCATCAATCATTTGCTCCTGCTGCAGCAAACTGAGCTTATCTTCCACTACAGCAAACTTGAGTGATTCAGTCAAAGGACAGAAAGTACTATTCGGCTTGAAAATCTATACCACACATTTTCTTTTCAGTCTGCTTCAGTTACAATAGACTTAATTGAGTTATTAAACCCTGAACCTACCAGGAATTGCATCTCCCTAACTGACCATCAACTGCCTATGCATGGCAACAGATGTTTTAGACTCAACTAGATAGGGTGCATCTTCCCCCTTTTCAGGGAGCTGTATCTCTTAAGAAAAGTAAGAGAAATCACATAAAAGGCTGTATTCTAAAGCTCAAGAGTTTAGATTTCTGATACAAAACAAATATACAGAAATACCTCCAAAACAGCTTTCACAGTAGTACTCCTAAGGGCATTCCCCATCTTGGTATCTATCTTCCAAATAGTACTCATGAGTGTCCCCGCTGCTCTCTGTACAGCAGGACAGAGGGCCCGGCCCTGTTCAACATCTTTGTCGGAGACATGGACAGTGGGATAGAGTGCACCCTCAGCAAGTTCGCCAATGACACCAAGCTGTGTGGTGCCGTCGACACCCTGGAGGGGAGGGATGCCATCCAGAGGGACCTGGACAGGCTGGAGAGGTGGGCCTGTGCCAGACTCATGAAGTTCAACCAGGCCAAGTGCAAGGTCCTGCACATGGGTCGTGGCAATCCCAGGCACAAAT